>JAUTBT010070887.1:0-13710 GCA_032361225.1 Lepetodrilus schrolli
CATACGTATTGCTCACTGAACGGCTCACATATTAATACATAGAATACATATGCATATGTATTCTCCATTGAACGCACCCCAGATGTTAGAGATAAAAGTCATCCTACAATTACTTGGATATGTAGCACTTTGAGCACACCTTGGTAGATCTTGCATATTATTAATATCCATTATTCTGTTATTTTCTTAATACAGCTTCCATATTTTGCTAGGTTTGAATCTTGCTGGCCTGCTATGGCGCGAGACTCTATTGGGGTGGTGTTTGTTTTTAACCCGGATGAGGCCAACCACGACAAAGAACTGGATGTTTGGTAAATTTCATCTTCAATACAGCACTGCTCATATAATACAACAAGACTAGTATGAGTTGGGATTCGAACTCAGAACTACTGCATAAAATAATTGACAAAATATGCTATGCTAAAATATTATTGTATAGATATTAGCATTTTTAATAATTATGATAATTATGTAATTCTTTCCCCTCACAATTATTATTTCCAATTATTTATTACATGTATTGTCGGACTATGAGTGTGAGTGTTACTTGGTATTAGATGTCTGGGAAAGGATTATTGTTTCCTTCTGATTATTCTGTGTAAATTCTCTTTACCAGCTGTTATCAATTCACAAATGTATTTACTTGCATGTCCTTAACAGTTTCAACCTCATCTTATTTACATTGCAAACCTATATCCTGTCAATATAGATTATCTAGAAATATTATTTGTCAATGAATGCAGTGGATGTATTTAGATTGTATTTTTGCACTATTCACCAAAGTGTTGATAGTCCAGTATTGTGAATAGTCCAGAAAGCAGTTTTTCATGTTGTTATTTGCATGACAGTGGAATGTGTACCACACCAAGTCCTGGACACAGTGGTGATGTCTTCCGCAGTAGTGCAAGTTGTATGATGCTCTGAGCCCGGTTATTCCCTGCCAGGCTATTGCATGCTCCTTGTCTGGTTATTGTGTACTTCATGCCAGGTTATTGTGACATTCCACGTCACTGATGTGTTTGTTGTGTGCATTGAACACGTATAAAGCAAAATCAAAGACATATCATGGACATTTCTTGCTATTACATGTAATGCATGTATTCACTATTAGTATTATCACAATCACTTCCATCTTATAGGATGAACTACTTTTTGTCAGTGGCGGGAATTAGAACCCGTAATTGTGTGTGCTTTGCCCACCACAAACCCTGTGCCCCAGATCATGTCAGATGTAGAGGGTGTAAGTATTGAAGACAGACTTGCCACAACCATTGTTAGTTACCATGCATGTGGTGTGATGCACTGGTGTTGGGTGTGCATGTGTCATGTGTGTGTTTCCATGTCTATGTTTTGGAAAAGCCATTATACTACTTGAATCTCTCCAGTTTCTCTTTTACAATCACAAATTTTGATAATCATTTCAAACTAAATTTTTCTTAGGTATACTTACAGTGTAAATTCACTTAGCATGTAGACTATAAAGTGTCTGCTGTCAGTGTCTGCTGCCAGTGTCTACTGTCAGTGTCTACTGCCAGTGTCTGCTGTCAGTGTCTGCTGCCAGTGTCTACTGTCAGTGTCTGATGTCAGTGTCTGATGTCAGTGTCTGCTGCCAGTGTCTGCTGTCGGTGTCTGCTGTATTGACCTGATTACAGTATTACACACTGAAATAGCCATTTAGCCAGTCTAAGCTCACAGTGTACACATCTAGATGTAGGGGACTGTAACCATCATTGAAAGTCCTCAATCAAATCCAAATTGGTGCATGCTCTTACCTTGTCAGGCGACCGTTCTGGCCAATCAGCACTGCTGGTGTCCGATGTTGAGGTCAGAGGTTATCATCTAGCCAATCAAAGTGTGTTGAGTCAGTCATTACTCAGTCATGGAGATCCAAAGTTCTTTTATTACCCATGTACAGTTAGTCCAATCTGCCCTTCTGTCATTGACCAGTTTGTTCAGTACTGTATATTTGGATTAATGGAAATATACAGCCACACTAGCAGAACCTCAATATCAGGAATTAGCAATGTAAGAGTTGATTAAGCAACTGTCATTAGCAGTCTATTCATAATTCAAATTCTCATCACTTACTTATCATACTTACATACAGGAATGTTAGAGGCTCTTAATTTTTTATTACTGAGGTGTCCAGTATGCATCTATGAACACAATAAAGACATATAATCATGGTTTGTTGATATATATCATGGTCAAACATATATTTACCTGAAAGTATGTACAAAATACCAAACTATTAAAATATTGAAAAGCAGTGGGTCATATGGAAAATGTAGTTTGTTGCCCAAAATACTTGTGTAGACAAATCAAATGTACATATCTTCAGGTAAAATGTTTGACCATGAAATATGTCAACAAACCATGATTGTATGCCTTTAATATATTTTATGCCGCTCTCTATGGTTACACCATTGCCTTGAATATAGAAACATTCAAAGTCCATTCAAGTCCATTGTCCTAACATTGTCTTCACAATTCAACAATCAACTCGGACCTGATTAACCCTCTCCATGCTGACAGCAACCAGAGATGCCATAGAGAGCTGTACCTGTGTCTAATCCAGCAGGGAGAGGGTTAAACAGCCGGTTGTGTAAATATTAACCCCAGCAAGTTGGAGTGACATGCACTTGCTCTGTACCCAGGTATAACTATTTCATGGACCAGCAGGGGTTAAGAGATTACCAGGGCATCGTGTTCGCGCACCACAAACCACAAACCTCTCACCATGACCGCACTCAGCTGTGTGAGTAACCATGGAAATATACCCTAACATCATCTATAGACATTTCTTTTTTCATATCACATGCACCTATATGCCGGGTCGGTGTTATATATATGATTTTACTAATATATCTATGCTCTCTGTGTCTAAATGAACAATATTGTCAAATCCATTATAATTTATCTCTAATCTACTGGTCATCGCGTATGGGTGAAATATTCCCGATGCGACGTAAAGCACTAATTCATTCATTCATTCATTCTAATATTCTGTATTAGTACTGTTAGTCAGCTGTTCATTCGAGTACTATTGAAAAATAGTGGAGGTAAATTTTATTGCAACATGTCATTGCCCGTGGAAGATGTTTATTTGCCCTTTACTCACCTATCCCAATTCCTTTCCTGGATTGGCTTAATGTGTGAACAATTGTGAACCCTGCTGTATATGCTTAAATGTGTTCAGCATTTCTTGCTAATGCTATATAACAAGACTCCTGATAGCATAGAAGCTTATTCTAACTTGATTAAATGGGACTTTTCTACTCATAATCTGCCTTCATTCAAATTTTAAAAAATATGCAATGTTTAATGATTAAGATTTATGAGTATATTAGTGGTGTTACAATATGAATAATTTATCATTATTATATTATATTGCTATTTTTATTACTCTATTTAACGTTCCAATCATACAATCATCCTACACCATGTATGTTCTAATGTATACACTGTATTTGTTATATGATAGTAATCCAATAATTTAACAAGGTATCTATTAAACATACAGCTGTTCAATGCCAAAAGTACTTCTAGTAGAGCGGCTAAGAGACAACAAAAAAACCCTGAATTGTTCACATAGTCATTTAAACATAAAATTTGGTGTATAAGTTGCTTTTCATATATGTAGGTATATAAGAAATGAAGACACGTCAACTGTAGAAACGTCAGACATGCCAAACATCGAAAGACCATATAATATTCCCATAGCTATTTTGTTCTAATCTGTACGAGACGTGGCAAATGGGTGAAACATTCCAGCAGCGACGTTAAATTCCATAATCATGATTCATATGCATGTATTTGGTAGTATAATCAAGGATAATGATTTACACGATGAATCTATGTTGCAATATTTATGATTGTCTTCTCTTGATATACATGAAGTAACCTTTGTTCAACAAAAGTAATCATACACAACTTGGCATATATTGTCAGTATTTCCACAACAGTCACTCATGAGTCGTGGCATTTTTAGTGTCCAGCACTAGAGGTGCACCCCTGTCAAAATAGCTTCACCATTCCCTGCATGGCATCAGACAGTCATCTAACACATCTGAGGAATTGTACAAGGAGCAGTGTTCTGTTCGTGGTGTTGGACATCTTTCGTTCACTGATCCTTGGAAATTACATTCCAATTTTCTGACACCTGTCAATCTGGTCTAGAAACAATCCATTGATGGAGAGCAGGATTGTATCGCAAACCGGTGACACCTCCACCTTTGATTAGTTCATTTTGCTCCGAATCCTAGTCTATTCCCAGTTTCTGAAAGACAACATCACTGAGATGGCATAAGGGTACTGGTCCAACTACTATCCATCAGCCCACTACCACGTACCCTGAAGATGGCTGAGTATATGTTAGTATGAAGATAAGCATTCAGTGATCACCAATTAATCATCTTGCATATGACATGGTGATGCTTGTTCATTGTGATTATCAGTGTCTGGCCAAAGTTGAGATGATGAACAACTGGTGTCCACACTGTTCTATGGCATGACGAATCATTAAGATATTTATCGAAGATATCATTTGTCATTTATGAAAAGTGTTAGTCTATTGGTGTTAGTGACTATGTTACTGGACATTATGAAACAAAGTGTATATCAGTCAAAATAACATGAAATATATATACGTATTCAAATTACGACCTAGAATATTGCCAAAAGTGAACGTGGGATGGTGGCCATTTTGATTTGTAAAGGGCTGCCATTATGGATGTTACATTGTTACTAAAATGTATCATGCAGTATACAATAGCTAGTCAAAATAGCACTAAAACTACACAAATATCCACATGCAGACCCTGTTACAAATTTTGGATGGTGGCCATTTTGTATTTCAAAATGGCTGTCTTTTCTGGACATAATCAAACAAAGTATACACTATCGAGTCAAAATGTCATAAAAACTACCCAAATAATCACAAGTAGACTAGATATGTTGGCAATATTGAATATGAGATGGCGGCCATTTTTGTTTTCAAAATGGTGTGCATCAGCAGCATCAGTTGACGTGTCTTCATTTCTTATATACCTACATATTTGAAAAGCTACATATACACCAAATTTCATACTTTTTTTGACAATTTGAACATTTTTGTCCCTTAGCGATCTAATATTCAATGTCATTTTCCAACTCTTTTTGTAGTACACAGTAGTTCATATTTAACTTGTCTAAAATGGAATATTTATGTTATATCTATTAGATTTCTTCATTGCCCCAAATTAATCATACACATATTAATTCTCTATACTAATGGGATTTAGTCACTTTATGTTATTATTAACATGTTATAATTATATGTGCTGTAATATTTTGTTATTCATTCAATTACACTTTAAAATAGGAAACACAATTACTTTATTTGTTAACCATGTTAACACTAGCAAAGAGATACTAGTAATATGTACTTCTCCTTTCACTATGTATGCAGATAATCATCACCAGTGTATTCCCAACACCAATATATTTTCTGCGACTTACAGCATCAAGTTTCAGCAAACTAAAAGTCGTCCAAACCAACATTGAGGAAGACGCAGATTTAGTGAGGCAGGAATTTAACACGTTCCTTGGTACACTGGTCACAGCCATGACCGACAAACAGGAGGAAGAGGAGCTCAGTATCATGAACAATCGCTAAGCAGACACCATTATGAACGGTTGCTAGGGAATCATCATCTCACACATTGTTGACAGTCATTAGGGGAGTAGCATCAAGTGTGTGCGCATGGAGAGTAAAGCCAGGCTATCTAATGTGATTCTAACTGTCTGGAAGCAGGACTGGGGTTTTATACCACTATAAATATAGTATTATATGCCTTTTGCATGTTATTGCTAGTGTGTGAACCAATACTCACACACTACCTACCATACCTTAAGCATCCCTGTAATGAAAGAGGCGCAACTAGCAATAAAGCTAATTTGTCATGTTTAATTAAATCCAGATTAAGAAATACTTTTTGACATACTGATAATTGTAGTAGGATTGTAATATTAATTGTACAGATAAACGTTATGGATGTCATTGGAATGATACATTAATAATACAGACAATTCTCTACTCTATATGTACCATGTATGTATTGTTTGCATTGCTGTAGTTGTTATACATTGTTAAATATTCAAATTATTCTCCTGTCTGATCATATGACAGGCAGCAGCAGTCAATGACTGCTCTTTCCTGTCCATCATCAAAGTCATAATGCAAAAGTCATAACACAGCAGAGCAGCCTCCAGCCCAGCTGTACATTCCACTATTAAGTATAGATGTCAGTTTAATTGTCACTGTCCTGATTAAAATCGTGCTGTAGCTGCTGGTTGTTAAATGTCAACTGAAATGTCTAGTTCTGTCATCTACATCTGACAATTATAGTAGGAAAGTACAATCAAACAAATGCTAGAATTGTAATCATTTCTAAATACTTGGTCATATGGTATTGGATTTCATTTCAAAATGCAAATGTACTTAATTCGTTATGTTTGTATTTTTCAAATAATTTTGATGGTAGACACTGATGTGAGAGATGGTGCACATAGAAATGCTCTCAAACATTTGCCCAAAATATTTTATCATCTACAGCAATTATCTTCAGCCACATAAGTACGTCCTGTTACCAGTTTACTCATTTATGGTTTGCAGTTGATACTCGACATGGTATTTACCATAGCTATTGTTATCAGTGAAACTGGGGCTGTATTCACAGACATCATTATTATCAGTGAAACTGGGGCTGTATTCACAGTCATCATTACTGATGTCAATAGAACTGGAGTTGTCTTCATTGTAATTTATAATCAATCACCTCCAAATTCCGTCCACTCTGCTCTGTATATATGAGAAATAAAAGTTGTTGTTGAATTCGGATGCATGGCATGTTTTAATGATTGCAGTAATTATACCAGTACCATTGCTATTGAATGGATAAAGTTAATAATACATACATAAAAACACTAAGTGAACAACATGGATATTTATATCTACACTAGCCTGGACAGCCTTTCACGACGGCATCGTATGCACTAAGACATCGTATCTCTTTGTTTTAAAAGCGAGACCAGTTCCGAGAGGGTTATGCCCTCGTAGTGAATAACGGAGTTTAATGAGAAGGTGCAATGGTTGTTTCGCATGAATGTAAACTACTCATGAAGTTACGAATACGGAGTAATTTTAACTTTGGACATCATGTGTTGCGAGGTTGCATCGAAGTTTACATTAATAGATCTTTATTCATTGATTGGTGGGGTTTTTTTGTACGTTGACATTCGTACATCATACTCGGTGCACATACCGAAGCATGTGTTTCCTTTTGTCATAAAAAAATGTCCGATGACTGTCTCGACTCGGCTCTCCGAGTGTACAGCTTGATCTACGATAGCTAGAAGGCAGGTTACACCGGAATAATCCATTAAATTATGGTCTTAATTGATATTACTAAAGATAGAGTTCGTGTGTAGTGTATTCGCGTCGTACCGTACGCATTTATACTCGTAAATTTCCCCATTCCTTCACTATAGGATGTGTAGGGTTGCTGAACAAAAACGTCTACGAAATCTAAAATCATATGTCTAAGACGCTGGTTACACCTCTATTTAATGTCAAAGTCAATTTCCAATAAAAAACTATTTAAAATATACTTGGATTGGTTACATATTTGAGTCGTACTTTGATCATGATTGACGTCACATTACCGTTGTAGAAATATCGTAGTTTGCTGTATGACGTCACGCTCAGACTGGTCACTTGACATGTCTAATGTATAATAGGTGCGCACATAGAACATAGGACCAGTCCATGTTAAAGGGAAACGCTCCAAGCTAGAATGTTTTGACATGTTGAGCTTTCGACATTATACATAGCTAGGATGTACTGCAAAATATATCAAAGATAATTTTTACGAATCCCTTCAGGATGTCATGGCGATTCCATGTGCAGGACCCCCGACTAAATGTATGTCGATTGGGCGTGACCTGCACTGAAAACTTCGTGGGTATCGTTTCACGAAGCTCTCGTAACTACTACGAGACCGTAACAGCTTAAGCACTCTCGTAGCGGTCTGTTATACATGGAGATCGTGCACTTAGTTCTTTAGTGATCCACATTTATACCGGATCAATGCAGATTACGATGAGCTATATATACGAATTGACATGCTTGTAGGGTGATACATGCTTTAGATAAATCTATGTCTATAACCAATAGGCTGGTTCGACAATGTTTATCGACACCATTAATCACGGATCATACCATGCGTGATTGCTGCGCAATATAAATGCACACATTATTATTATTATTATTATTATTATTATTATTAATATTATTAATCAGACTCTAATTTGGATAAATGTATATCTTAAAAAAATAACATTAAGAGTTATTGACACAAATGTACGTCACATTGTCAAAATTTGCAAAATGCCATTTCTACTGTCAGATTATTAAAGAACCAACACCATCACTAAGACTATAATACTATATAGATCTTGAATAACAATAAATCTTAGTTACTTGTAGTTGTCATTTGACCACCGTATCCAGGCTGAGCCGGAGCGTATCCAGGCTGAGCTGGGGCATATCCAGGCTGAGCTGGGGCGTATCCAGGCTGAGCTGGGGCGTATCCAGGCTGAGCTGGGGCGTATCCAGGCTGAGCAGGACCGGGAGCGCATTCTGACTGGGCTGGGAGGTATCCAGGTTGGGCCGGGGGGTAAGGCACCTTTGATTCGCCTCCCGGTGGAGGGTTTGCGTAAGGTGGGGGAGACAGGTCGTGTTCCTGCTTCGACATTATGTGATAATCTGTCTAATCTGTGGAATAAAACAGTTATATTAATAAAGACACATATTTTCAATGAAACCACCCGCCATACTATATTTATGACATTTAAATCACCTCTGGCTTTTACATATTAATAAAACCACATATTTTCAATAAAATCACCCGCCATACTATATTTATAGGACATTTAAATGATCATTGGCTTTTCTAGTAGTGGATGCAATGATCTTCAATTGACTCGTATAACTAGTCATATGGTACACTATTTTTTACTTTTCTCTTGTAATTATTGTACTACTACACGTAGATGTAGAAGATACCATACTGTAGGGATGCACAGAAGACGTTTGGTATCGGATCGGAGTGTTCTGGATGGAATGTACAGATGGAGAAGGTCAGATAGATACGCAAGAGCATCACCATTACATACGCAATTGTATGCCAGGCACATATGTTTGTGGATAATCCTCTGTTGGATGGGGAGCCAGTGAAGTTACTCAATACTGGAGTGATATGATCTTGTTTAGATGTTTTGAAGATTATCCTTGCGGCGGTATTCTGAATCCGTTGGAGCCTCCGGATTTGGGTAGTACTGGCTCCAGCAAGCAAACTGTTGCAAAAATCCAACCTGGAGATTACAAGAGATAGGACGAGGATAGTAGTGGACCGCTCATTCAAGAATCTTCTGATATTTCCAATGTTCCTTAGCTGAAGGAAGCACATTTTGGAAAGACGGCTAAAATGATCATCTAGTGTGAGTTCCGAGTCCAGAATTACTCCAAGATCTTTCACAGATGTTGATAGTGGAATAATTGAGTTGGACAGTATTTACTCCTGTATTTGCTCGTCTTTTGGTTGGGCCAGTCAAAATGCACTCACATTTTTCATCATTCTGCTTGAGCTTGTTTCTAAACATCCAGGCTTTGATGACTGCTCGACAGCAACATGTGCTTTTGCTGACTGTTGTTCAAAGATGTTGAGTAACTGGGTGTCATCAGAATATAGGTGGCGCTTCAGCTCGTGTTTCTCAATTATGTAGTCGAGTTGTTTCGTGTACAATGTGAATAGTACAGGACCTAACGCCGATCATTGACCACATGTTATCTGTTCGACTTCTGAATAACATCCATCAATGGTCATCTGTATCAAATGCTGCATTCAAGTCCAGGAGAACAAGCAGTGCAACTTTGCCATCATCGATACCACACCTCAGATCATTGACCACCTTCACCAAAGATGTTTCTGTGCTGTAGTATTGGCGATAGGCTGACTGGAAGGGCTCGTAGAGGTGACCATGTCGTACAGTGTTGGCGATAAGCTGAATGGAAGGCCTCGTAGAGGTCATGTCGTATGAGGTGTTCTGAAAGTCCTTGGTTAACTGCTCTCTCAATAAGCTTGGATCTAAACGACAAGTTCGACACTGGTCTGTAATTCTTTAGCTCAACTGGGTCCATAGATGATTTCTTAAGCAATGGTTGAAAGGCTCGCTTGAAAGGCACTGGCATGATACCTGATTTAAGACTTCCATTCACAAATGACTGGAAAACGGGAAGGAGAATGTCAGAATATTCCAATAATACCTCTGTGATGGAATCAATGGTATCCATATCTTGTCTGACCTTCATAGAAGAAATGCAGAAATCCCTCCGCTATGTGGGTGGCATCTCCCAAGATTGGTGACTTTACCCATTAAGCTGAACATGAGCTTGTACAAAGCATTTGGTTGATTATCTTAGAATTCATGAATTCCTGCTTTGACCGCTTGATGGCAGCAGTAACTTTGTTCCTTGATGCACAGTAGATCTGACGATGGACTTCCAGACAGGACTTGTGCTACGCCCTCTCAGCAGCTCTTTTCTCCGCCTTGGCTGTGCTCATCTCAGGGGAAACCATCCATGCGGTATCTGGCCTGTGTGGTATGCTCTTCACCTTCTCAGGGGCATACTTATCAATACTTACAATAGTTGGGAATTTTGGAAATACCAACTTCAACTGGCTAGTGTCGCATCAGATATTATAAATTGTTTAAATGAAATATGCTTAAAATATTTTGTCTCCGTGCTTTAACCCAGTTCCCACGATATTTTCCTATTATAGTTTTGTGTGACTGAAAATGTTTTACGATAGTTTTAATAGTTATATATGAAAAATAGAATATCGAGTAGGGAAAAAATTATAGGCTATTATATATTCGGTTGAGCCCAGCATAGTCCCTCTCATAAATTTGTGATCTCCCCTTGAAATATTATTTCCCTTTCTGTTATCACGTAAGTTACAAATAGCACTTCCGAGATGTTTTTACCGTGGAAAATGCACGTTGCTTATGATGACGTGAGCGTGATGATGAAGAAATAATAATACCGGAATAAAAAAAAATTGACGGTAGAACAGTGACCCTGCAAAGATACGCAACCAACCTGACCAATAAACTGTTGAAGCTCTGAAGCGGGCATGAATCCAACGGCTCAAACACGTAAGGAAACGCCATTCAATGATTCATACGGCTAACGTGGCGCAACACAGGAATCGGAAATATTATGTCAAATTACTACTATAGACGAAATTTATATAGTGAACATGCTAAAAACACTTTTAAAACGTCATTGCACATGCTGTGGATGGTACATAACCAGAATCTACTGGGGTTTCGGTCTGTTTTCACGAAAATATAAAGCAAACTGAAAAAACACGAGGTCTATTTAAATGAACACGACTATACTCGTATTTTTTTTTAATCATTATGAATAAATAACATTCACAGAATTTTATTTGAACCAATTTGTTTCTTTTTTTTCTTGTGCATAATTTCAGATTTATTTACCAAATTGTTACGTGTTTAGTCTCTTCGACATCTTCAGTTCAAAATTATGTTGTTGTTTTTGTAGCACGTGTTGTTAAATGACTAAGTTTTCGTTTTCAATGTTTATTCTACTGTCAATTGTTATGCGATAGCTGTTTTATGGCTGCATAAAATACCCTCACTGCAAAATTGAAAGACAAAATGAAAAGGCACACACAATATAAATGTTTGTCAGTTAGTCGGCAAGACTTATTACATACATTTAGATTGTCTCATGAATATGTGCATCAACCACCAGATAATTCCCAAATCCTACAGGATAATAATTAAGCCATTTGCATCTGTCCCTCGAATAATATATTAACAGTTCCCAATAATACCATTCTATTTTCTCTATTTGAACTAGACCTCTATAATAATGATAATAATAAATAAACTCTGGGGTACATCTTTATAAAGATAGCTGATAACAGTACTGCATGTACAAGTCATATTTATCAGCAAACCTGTATTATTGTAGTAACTTACATCTGCTTCCCCTGCGCAACCACTGTATGCAAATGACCTGTGACCTTTGACAGTGACGCCCGCAGTCGTAGTTTGACTTCTGTGTTCATGGGGTTGTGTTTGTTGTAGGTGTAGATGGAATCACTAAATATATTTTACATATTGAGGACAGTGCTTGAATTAAGTAGGGTAATCTCTCTGCGACTGCATCACTGGTCATCTTTCGTCAAAACACTTTCCTACTTCCAGTTGGCGTCAGCTAGCAACGCAGTTTAGTGTACGTTGTTTTATTTTCCAAAAACGATGTAATTGCACAAATCACTACTTGAAAATGATGGTAATTGTTCGATACCATCAATTCACTCGTGTATCAAAGACGGATCTGGCAAAACTTTATCGAGACGTGAGGCGATCACCACGGCTCCGTCGTAGAACATTAAAAATTTACTACGCTTATCGGCTGTTTTCTTAGCATACAGACTCCATGCGCACACAAGACTGATTCTGCCTTGGTCCGTGACAAATAGTTCCCGTGATTCTGTACAAATTAGTTTAGTTCTTAGACATATAACTGAAAAATCTATTATATCCGACGCGGAAACAGTCGAGGCGGAACCATGTGATAATTGATTTTCCGGAAGCTTAAATTACGTCACAAACTTGCGCAGTGTGGTTTAAGATTACGTCACAGCTAGACTGGCTCCATTTCCTATTTACGCCGTGGGTCTTTCCGTTAATATATTCGGAGGCCAGTTAAATATTTTAAGATGACATCACAGTCGATACGACGTCATAGTCAGAAAGACGTCATAGTCAAAGCTTAGTCAACATTTCCCTAAGACTTCCCTTTTCTCAGTTTGTTAAAATGATTTCCGTGAAGTAAAGTGCTGGTTCCATTCATGGGTTTCCCAAACCTATTTTAATAGTTCGCGCGTCAACTGTCACGTGCGTGAAAGTGTTAATAATACATGACTGATTGAAATTTGGAACCATGCATTCGAGTAGCTTACTATACGCAGTGTACGCACCTGCTTACACTTTATTTTGGTCATGTATTATTTTTTAATGTGTAAAATTAAAGTCTAAATCATAAAGTATAAATACTATACTAATGTAACTACTTATTTCGCACTTGTACAACTATGTTGCGAACTAAATTAGATTTGAAGTAATACGAAGGTTTAAATATTTCAAGCTATCGATTAATTAAAAGTTCAATGGAGTTAACCGGTTGTCGGATCGTGTTGCGACCTGACACCTGAAAATGATGAGTCAGGTACAAGTACGTCTAACATTGAAACTTTTATTCAAGTATGAATAAATGCGGTTATCTTATTCTACCTATCTGTGATCAACATTACTCAGTAGACAGCTGCACGCACTTCTCAGGGTTATTTACCCATAGATTACGGCCCATGATACGAATTTGGGCATTCATGTACGAGCCGGCACAACTCTACGATAACACTTAATCTCAGTCTTAGAAATTGTGTAATCTATGGAAATGATTGGAGTTAGAATAGATATAGATATAGAAACGGGGTCACATTTACCCAGCGGTTGTACCCTGCCACTAATGTTTGCTTGCTGACAATGAGTATTAATTAAAACAAAATA
>JAUTBT010070898.1:0-13707 GCA_032361225.1 Lepetodrilus schrolli
CCTTGGTCTTGTCAGTACCAGCTGGTGCTCGCAGGTTTACTGCAACATTCAGCGCTACGGATGTTGCGGGTTTCCTCATGCCCTATGCTGACAAGTCGTGATATAAGTGATAGAATCTTGAAAGCGACTCTAAACCCCAATTTAAATTTTTTTATTTTTTTTTAAAAATGGAATTCAACCCCATATTAATGAACGTCTGAATCAGCAAATGGGTTTGTATGGTATTGAACAAATAACACTCTAGCATTAGTCTTTGGTGCATCTAGCTGTTGGTAGATTGTGTTAAACTGACAAGTCGTGATATAAGTGAAAGAATCTTGAAAGCGATTCTAAACCCCAATTAAAAAAAACCTATAATGATGATTGATGATTGTAAAGAATTATCTCAAAAAACGATTGCGAATGTCGAAGGAGATTATGTTGAAAAGCATGTAAATAATAATGAGTTTGCAAGTCATATAAATCGATATCTGGACGCATTTAGCAAGGGAAGAATGATCTCCATTTGTAATTTTAGCAAATATAGCGGCGAACGGGAATCACTAAATTTCAAATTTATACATATTGTAGCGGTTTGAGCACGCTGTCAACGGTTGGAATATAGCGCTTTATAAGTATCCAATAGTAATAACAACAATAACAACAACAACAACAACAATAATAATAATAAATATAAATATATTAACAAATATTCTACATTAATACAGCAAATTTAATACTTACAAGCACGTTGAAGCAATATATTGTTTACTCACATGTTGTATAAACTTGTCGTATATTGTACTCGGAGTGTACATTTATTAGGGTATGTGCCATGGATTCTACATTATAGTAGGTCATTGGTAATACGGCATTTGTACGCCAGATCTACAGTACGACCCTTTCTAGAAACAGACACGGTTAGTGTTACGTTCCATAGATCGACACCAAAGTGTGCAAGTACGTAGAACAAATGGCCCCAACCACAGCCATAGTACGCCATTATGAAGCAAGAATGATGAGATGATAGCCATCGCCAGTCTATTAACGATTAACTGAGCATAAATCTAATTACCAGAAGAAAAACTCGTCTCACGATGAGATACGCTGATTATGAATCAATATATTGGATAGGAAAACACGATGAAATTGACCAACTTTCCAAATGAATTGTTCTACTTTGAGCTAGTACAGATGGGAACATGTGTTGTGTCTTACATGTACGAAGGTGTGGACCTGGCCTATTGTAGGACAATTACAGCATCAGTACCTTTAGGACCTAACTCTGAAACACCGTATACCTCTGTGTATGAACTAATTCTTCCTGGCAGCAACATGACATGAAGGTCGAAGTCTCGTTGATGTATAAAGGCAATACACCAGAAGAGAATGTGTACAAAATATATGTTCTGTCCGTGAAGTGATGAATACATTATGTTACAAAACACCACCAGCTTCATATTTATATTTATATTTATTTCATTATCAAAAATGAATACTAGTATTTTTACTTCAGACGTACTGGAAATTCAGCTAACACGTTTTGTGAGCTCATTCCGATGTAAAGACGTAATGTGTGTTGTGTGTTGTTGTTGCTCAAAACCAAGAGAGTAGACTAATATACAAACGGGTCGTACTTTACACATATTAAATAGTACATGTCATAGTAATACAACCGAATTTCCGGTTAGCTGAGTAATTTTATATAGAAGATAATTGGTTCCCGGTAAAAAGCGTCCGGATAACGAGGGAAGTGGATATCTGAAGTCCGGGTAAACGGGGGTCGACTGTAGTAACAGCAACAACAATAACAGTAGGAGCTGCTGCTGCTACAACTACTACTATTATTATTGTTATTACTATTATTGTTATTAATATTGTTGTTATTAATATTGTTGTTACTGTTGTTGTTACTGTTGTGTTGTTATTGTTATTATTATTATTGTTATTAATATTATTGTTATTAATATTGTTGTTATTAATATGGTTGTTATTATTATTGTTTTTATTATTAATATTGTTATTACTGTTGTTATTACTGTTGTTTTTACTGTTATTGTTGTTATTGTTGTTATTATTGTTATTATTACCTATGTTATTACTACTATTGTTTTTATTAGTATTATCAAAGCTAAAGCATTGTCCCTCGAATTATTAAGATACGTATTATTTTTTTAATGTGTTATTACAATTTGTGAGTTTTATCCCATAATATTACTATTATAAATAGAACGCACTACGTATCTCGATATCCGACACTGTAGTTCAACGATCCGCGTATAATTATTTTTTTCCGTCTGGTATCTTTTGATGTACTTGCAAATTGTGGTTGATTAAACTCTATATTTAGAGGAGGATCTCGCAATCGCTACGGGGACATAAGTTCTATTTATCAGCCAGGCCCCAGTTTCACAACGACATCCTAAATTTAGACGCTCCTAGCTTTATGACCCAGATTATTACCTCGTAAGTTAGAGGTGGATTTAGGAAGGAATAAAACTTGTGACGTCGGCATTAAACACTTGTTACGAGGTGATGAGGTTTAGGACTGGTTTAGGAGCTCCTATATAGTTACGAGGCCGTCGTGGAACGGGGGCCAGAAGTACGGAACTTGTACAGTATATTCACTTTGCACAACGCATGAAATGTATTCTCAATCTTCAGATAACACTCAAACTTTCACTTCTTTTTCTTTAACGTCGATACCACTATTATCATGTCATATTCGTGCCAGGATCCAGACTTTCCACTTCAGTTTACAATCATGGTTCCTGTTTGTGCATGGCATGTATTAACCGCGTAGGGGACTTCCTTGCCTTAAGCATTGATCCCATATATATAGTACAAATTGCATTTACCACTGTGCAGATATGGTTTTTCAGCGAGTAGGAATGTTCGTCTGTATCACCGTCCAATGAGTCCAATACACAAGTATAAGAATATACGACATACCGGATGTATACTCGCCATGCAATACGCCATCACAGTTTCTATCACCAACGATATCCGCAGCGGTGATGGAGAAGGGTGGACCGTCCCCGGCGTGACATCTAACTCTGAGATTGTGAATTGTACCACCCTCGAAACCCCGGCTAATGCCCAGTGTTTCGATGATGGAATTACACCAGATTCGAGCACACCTTCTATTATACTTCGATACTACCTGTGTCTTTATACGTAGCATGAATAACTTCCACTTTGTATAGATAGCGTTGAGACAGTGTTTCTGGTTTATCCTAAACATATTTGTTGTACACTTGAATGTTCAATAGTGTTGGAAGAGTCGCCATAAACCTATTTCCGAAATATATATATATATATATAGTATTGGCGTTTATTCTATTTAATGATGTTCGTGGGTTGGGAAACGAGTCCGTATATATGTATAGTACTTCGAGGTAGACCTGCCTCGGGGTCGGAGAATTATCACCACCATGAGATGAGTATTGAATAATGGCGTGAACAATGGACGACACCTGGTGAGTCGTTAATACCAGCTATGTTAATATTAACACACTTGTGAGCGGGTCATGTTGATTCTAGCATGTTGAGTACCAGCAAATTCAATATTATTGTTGGAAAAGTGATCTTAGGACGTATGTACCTGCAAATTCAAGATTTTCCGAACTTGCGAACGAAATATTGCAAGTGTCGTAAAATGAATGTGACACACTTGATATAATAGGAATCCGAACAATTCAAAGAAAAACAATGGTCAACGTCTCAACAGTATTCCACCATATAAACTTTGTTGTCAAGAATGATCGCATATGCGCTGATGAGCTCTATATTGACATAATTTCGGCTAAGTTCTGTAGCTGAAAAGTGCCCTGTTTACTATTTTGCTATCTATATGGCACCCTTTACATGTTTTAGCTACAGAGGATTGCATTAGTATGCATCAACAAAAGTACGTTCCAGATCTCAATGCGCTGGGTTAATCACTAGATGTGGCATAAATACACGTGGCAGAACGAAATTTATGAAATTCGTCACCGATTCAGCTCATAAACCGACGCCATCTTGCAGCTATAATTAGCAAGATGGCGTCCGTTGATAAGTGTGATCGGTGACGAATTTCATAAAAAATACTATGTGAAAAACACCTTTCCTTCGAAAATAAGCATGGCGACATGAAGTATTATGGTTAGTGAATCCAATCCTAGCTGGATTTCATTCTGCCACGTGTATTTATGCCATACGTAGTGATTAACCCAGCGCATTGAGATCGAGAGCGTACTTTTGTTGATGCATACGACTGCAATCCTCTGTAGCTAAAGGGTGCCATTTAGATAGCAAAATAGTAAACGGGGCACTTTTAAGCTACAGAACTACAGCTAGGTGTGTCCATATGCGATGACATACGTGCATGAGTCTGTAATGACATATAAGGAAGTGGCATTGTTGACTACTACTTGTTATTAACACCGGCACTGCCAATTTATGAAGCAGATGAAAGCGGAAGGATAATAGGATGTCTATCGGGAAACATTAGCTGTAGCTTGGCGACGCAGCTACCTATAGATTGGAAACAAATTAGGAAGCATATTTCATCTCGTGAGACACTCGGGTACTAATTCTAAAGACGCATCAACCTTCAGACCACCTGTTTATGGTATCTTATCTCTTATAGATAACAGATGGAAACGATCTAAGTTCGACTAAGTGCTGTGCACAAAATTTGTTTCAAATCATTTTGAATTGCAGTCATTATAAAAAGATATTTTGGATGTTTACGAAACGTGATATTTGTATATGGATTCTCACTAAATAGCTCAATATCACTATAGCGAGAATCTGTGTATGGACACACATTCCTCGCAAATATTTTTTAACATAACCCTTTATTCACCGAAATGATTTTTAAAAAATCGATTTCTGATTTCGTGGCTCACCTTAAGAATTCACCGAATTACATTTAGAATAAATCAATATTTTACTTAGTTCCTAACATTGATAAGTCTAAAAACACTAATTCGAATATGTATACTTCTTTGCAAACGCGTCCACCAGAACAGAACAGAACGTTTATTCACTCAGGCCGAGAACCTCGGCATATGAGATACAATATATTACAAACATGAGCATTAAAAAGAAAGATCCAATAACAAATTAATCTAAGAGGAAGTAGGAGAAAGAAAGGAGTTAATGAAATAGATGAATCTGTATGTATGACATCCTTAGGCATGTCTGTACGTTAGTCATTTGTGTAATGTGTATATTGTTAGCAGAACACCCACCTAACACGCACCATTACACCACCTAACACCCACCTATAGACATATACTACCCGTGTGTATCCTACATGATACGTACGTAGGTGGAGAGTCGATACAGCGCTTTACCAATATTAGCCTCTCGGGTGCTTTACTATAATATATTATATGTCATTTTTAATCATTATTACGGCCGTATATCAGGTGTTAGAAAGGTGATAATGTTAATGTAACCGCTGATGTACTGGGGGATTCACAAGTCCAACACGGGTCACGTGGTGGTGGTGGTGGTGGGGTTTACTGCTTTGACAGTCGCCTTCCAGCTCTGCTGATTTCGGCAGACTGGTCCCTCCTTGGAACGCGTGTGTCTCACAGCATGGACCTGGAGAGCGTTGGGGTTAGGGTTAGGGTTACACGGATCACGGGGGGGGGGGGGGTTATCGGATTTATATGCTGAATCTCTGACAGTGGGCATGACGGTCCTTCAGCGTTGACACGCCCTTAGTATTGATACACCATGAAACATACAGGTATTAATAATAAGTAAACTGGCTAAATAACATATAATAAGACATCAATGCATAGTATATCGCTGATACATTCAGACACCGATTAGCCATTAAACAATATGACTGAATATAGCATTTATGTAATGGAATAACCATTTGCAACACAGACGCGCATTTAAGCCATAAATGTTAACATGGTTTAACATTAATACAGACGAGTACAAGGAGGAATTCTGAATTAAATCCTATGGATGTAATTTACATATAAGCATTTAAAGAATTATCCACATATACATTCAATTGGAAACTAACCCTGTGTGTGGCACGGACGTGTAATAAGCAGTTGATAACACTGGCCGGACTGGATCATACGACAATACACATATATATAAATAAACATGGGTAAGTAGTAATTACAATATTAATGTATATAGCATGAACATAATAAAATTCATGACGAAAAATACTAATGATGATAAACCTGAATATTTAAGTATATATAAACAGACTATATTTATTAATTACTACGAGTAGACAAAGAAAATTAAAATACACAACTGAATAATAATATATACAAACTCATTTCTTCATTCATGCATTCATTCATAACTAAACTACCAAACTACCAATTTACCCATAAATGCTAACCTAGTGTTAAGCATTTATATTAGATACTAAATATGACTATATAATTACTATGAAATGATATAAACCTTGCACACAAAACCATTCAATGCATTCATTCAAAACCTAATTAGCATTGATATTTTCACATTGAGTTATGACTAACCTTTAAACTTTAAAAATTGGAACTCAGGTATGTGAAGTGTAGAGTTTTATTCTTCTATATCGCATCCTATCAATATCGCGTCAGAAAGGTAACTTTCGCGAACATTGATGCCTGGTCCCCGGGGCGGGATTTGAACCTGGAACCTTTGGCTCCGAAGTCCAACTGTTCTACTACTGCGCTACCACCCGCCCGGTTTTATTCATAGATAGCATGTTAAAATATATAGAATATACAAAATGACAATTAGTTACATTATACAGAATATTTACACCAGACACAATTACACCAGCTAAAAGTTCACTGGGATTATAATCATATCCAATATACTCAATCAATGACAGACTAATAAGTGCTTCGACGGCTTCAGTAACGGTGTGATCTAAAACTGATAATTTAAATTGTATATATTCTGATGCGTATTTGGTTGCTTAAACGTGATACTATACAGTGCAATGAAGCTGACCCAGCGCGGAAGGCGAAATATAATTTCACGTTTGCTTCTTATGTCAAATGCAGAAAATGACCTGCAATTTGACGTTTTTATTAAATCCTGACATACATTCAAGTTATTACAGTATTTGATTTCATTCGTGTCTACCGGAATAATAAGAGTTTCAAGACAGTAACAATTAGTGCTTTAAGCAGGCTGTCAAACGTGTGGAATGATGTGCTTAAGAAGTGGCCATTATTATTATTATTATTATTATTATTATTATTATTATGATTATGATTATTGTTATAACAACGTTGTTTTGTGGTATCTTTTGGGTGGTGTATTGCTGGGGGGTGTGAGCGTGAGATGTGAGAGATTACGGGGTCGATCTGGTGTGACACCTTAAAAGAAATTAATGACAATGGTGATAAGTCCTCGTGTTATTCGTTCGTAGCCAGCTTGTGTGACGAGGATCTGATCAGCCATTATACAGGGGAGACTACTCGCGTGTTATACAACAAAGAATTAACCCATCTTACACCTCGCTGTCTCTGTTCGATTAATGTGCTTCGTAGGTCAAAAGTTGTGTAACTGTGATGTTATACCTATTTCTGGCGGAGTGTGCGTCTACTGATGTATCGAAATACTACTAATAGCTGGCCAAGTATGTTGCAATTGATAACGGTGATTTGATTATGAAGCTAATGTTACCCATATGGTAGTAGTAGTAGTAAAACATAGTGGCACTAGATTGCATATGGCTGCGTTATTCCCTTTCATTTAATACCTATAAAACTACAAAGATAGACTCCGCATACCGGAAATGTGCACATACCGGTGTAACGTCTTAAACTATACCCCCTACTCGGGTATAGTTTGGAAGGTCTGATCATGATACTATACCCGGGTATAGTTTGGAAGGTCTGATACTGTACCGGGTATAGTTTGGAATCTGAATCTGAATGTGAATTATTATTATTATTATTAGAAACTCGGTTCCGTGTGATACCATTATTATACAATGCATATAAGTACATACATTGTATTTTAGAAGTACGTAAATTAATAACTATTTGATTACAAATTGGAATGGGAATTAATATCCGGGATTGTACAGGGTAGTTTCTAGAACACCTACAACATTCAGCGCTACGGATGTTGCGGGTTTCCTCCTGGCCTAAACTGACAAGTTATATAAGTGAAAGAATCTTGAAAGCGACTTAAAACCCCCAATATAAACAAAACAAAAAACAACACCTTTGTCCTATGATTGCAAATTGCCGTGGCAAATTATCTCGTATACATCCGTAGTTGTATCATCCTTGTTCAATCTCGATAACACGAATCACTGTATAATGCATACTAATTATTAAACAGAACAACGTTACAGAATTACAGAGCCACTTGTAGCCCACATGTACAATGCAATATTCAATACCAAATATTTGTATTCAAACTGTCTACACTGTATTTGTATTTAATTATAATCCGCGTTATGTGGTATAGGTTAAAGGTTATAGACTGCATGAAACAGCTGGTTCGCCAAACAAATTTTGTCTGAGGTTTCTTCGTATGCCATCTAGCTGTGCACTGAGCAGCAGGAACATCCGTTTACCCGTGACAACCCATTGGATAGTTCTTTACCAAAAGTCGATGAAGCGTCAGTAAAATGTTATAGTGGAAATATATCAGGATGCATTGCCTATTGTTTTTTCCCAATTGTCTCAGGATTTCAATTTGGTATTTGGCATTAATTGTGTGACCGTTTCTGTATACTATTTAGCAAAACTAAGATATGTAGATCCATCCCTAAAGCATGCTCATAACACACAATGAAATTAAACAAGCAAACATCTACATGTATATCAAGGCATACTGAACATTTACATGGTATCACATAAGAATATTAAATGAAAATTTTGAATTAATAATAGAAAGTGATTTATAAAAGTTGAATTAATAATAAATAGTGGTTTATGAGAGTAATCTTAACTGTCTAACTTTATCTAAAAGAAAACACCTCGGTGAATAATATAGGTGATATTAATGTATACCATTTTTATATCAATGGAAATGATGACATTTGCGAAGATGGCATGTACGTTTTGCCGTCGATTATAATATTCTTAAATGTCAATGTTGTTTTGCCAGTCTGGACGTTTGTCAAATTATTTTCTTCTTTCACTAATCCCATATTATAATTATTTTCATGCAACAGTAACTGGTAATATAAGATAAATATAGGTTAATGTGAGTAACCTGAGGCCACTGAGATTTTTTCATCTCTATTGCGTATGTAAGTTTACACATCTCGTCATGATGATCAAGAAAACCCACAGACATTTTACATTGTATATTCAGATGTGGTGCAACAAAAGAAAGACATACACGTATGTTCAAATAATATCACTAATACGCTCATGAACTGCTCGGGGATTGCACGAAATATGTCTCAACTAACAATTTAAAGTAGTATGCAAATATTGCCAGGGTAGTAGAACGTATTTTGAAAGAAACCCACCAGTTGTTAGCCATGATATATTTCCTTTATATTATAGTGTCACATCATGAATAAGATAGTTATTTTTAACGTGACTTCCAACCGTAAAAGCTCGTTCAGACTTAACACGTTTATCATTGTTTTGCTGGACCGCAGAACGGTTTCCGGCTCGGTTTCAATGTGAACAGTTCGTGTGTTTCTATAAGGAGCGATCCGTTACGGTGAAAACGCAGAGTTAGGTCTGAACGGGCCTTCGGTGGCCTAACCTATTTCAGAGTGGGTTTCGTTTAACAAATATACGTACAAATATTTAATACATTGGTAATGGCGCTCCCCCTTTAATATTCAGGGTATCGTTTCTAGGAGCTCTAGTATCCACGATGAGACCACATAGCGCTCTCGTAACTGCCAGATAGCCATGAATACCTGAGGCCGGTTGTTCGAATTCGAAGTCCGGCTATTTTAAGAACATTAACTGTCTGTTAACTTCAACAGGGCTTCGAACAACCGGCCCCAGAATCTCTACTATGGTCTCGTAGTAGAACCTCGTGAGACGATACCCAGGAACTGAATGTGGGTGAATAAACGATTAGGTGTCATTTCAGCAATCCCTCTTTTCGACGAAACCTTCAAAACAAATGAAAATTTGAAAGTCGTAAAGGCAATGATTGGTTGAATACATGACATGAAGTTTGTTGTTATCTTTTCATTCCCGTTTTAACTGACGTCTACATATGTCTCAAATGTCAACGTGTGTGAACTCGATCAATATAGCACATGCGCAATACTGATATCTACTTTATAGCCAAGCTCCAGTAGAACTTTTTAAAGTAGGTGTTTTAACTTTGGTTTCTATTTGCATCAGCATCTAACCCCTCTGACGTTAACGTAATTACTTCAGACACGTTTGTTGAACTTGGTATATCATGTGCATCTTATGTTGTCCAAAGTATTAGGTTATCGCCTATATATATATGACCTAAGACCACGCTTGTACCGTGGGGCTCCATATTGAACCGGATCTGCCAACCCATCACAGTTGTCTAAATTTCAATCGTGCAATTTGATATCACCATTCACTCAAGCTTACACGAAATCTAATCATATAATTGACGACATAATGGGCAGATATATCGCTATCGGAAGTAAGGCTCATGTATGGATTTTTATACTACGTGTTTAATTCTTACACGAAGAAGAAATCATTGACATTTATTCTCCCCCCCCCCCCTCCCCCACCTAAATTTATACTGTATTTAGCTATGGCTTATTATATGATAGATAAAACATAGCTAACCTGCACAGGAAACAGTATCGACCTTTTATACTAACACAAATTATACATGTGGACAAACACAAATTATACTTAATCGGACCTTTATATATAAATACATAGGTATCACTTACTAAATATTATTTTTAGCTGAATGTAACTGATAAATACCACTAATCAGGTGTGAAATATTCGTTAGTATAGTAATTCCTGCTAGTAATCGGACGTTCAACCAGTATAAGCACCTGTATAAACAAACATTACTAGTGCATCTTACGTACATTCAACAATCATGTAACCATTCCTTTTTACTGTGTATGTGATAAAGTATTGCTTATTAAATAACACTACAATCAACAGATCTTTGCAAGGTCACTGGTTCCCCCATCTTACACTGGGTGATTCTCTTGAAATGTCTTCGCTCCATATATAACGACTATAATGGACTTATAGGTGATTACGATGAAATAAATAAAATGATTTCTGTCAGTTTCAAATTGATGATCTGTAGCGGCATCGTGATCACCAGTGTCAATAGATAACACTGCTGGGCGGTGTATCAGTCAATTCTCTACCCACACATGTACACTATCCTCTGTGACCTTTAGTCGATAAAATTAATGTGTTCATGCACGTGACCAAATTAACCTCATCAATCCGATTGGAAAGTAGTTGGTGCAAACTCACCATCGAAGATGGTCCTAACCAGTGAAATGGTATACTTAAATATAAGACTCTTGTGTTTAGTTCAACATAATCACTTGTTAGTGAACTTGTTCAAGTAATATATACAATCATCACCATTTGTTTGCAATTCTTGCTTCTCTGTACTGAGAAAGCTGGAGTGGAGGTTACCACATGATCACTAAAATTCGAGTCGCATCAATGAATTTATTGTATTTTCCTAGAATTTTTCATTAGAGGTGGTGAGAGATAGCTTAAACGAAAACAATCATTCAAGGTATGTTCGCCTACCGTAAATGAACGTTTTTTCTAACTCTACTTAAGGTTGCAGCGTGCTTGAGCACGTCTATATTGCATGACCAGCACGTAATCAAGTCTAAATTTAGAAGCACATTTTGTCTAATGAAAGTGTGAAGTGTTTTCGGCGTGAATCCAACGAATCTTGAACTCTAGTGAAACTATCTCCAAATCACAGGAGGTTGAACATTCTCATTAGATACTATGCATGTTAACATAAGTATGTGCACTCCTCGGCCACAGTACTCATTAAGATTGTCGGAGACATAATACGGTGAACGGTGACAAACCTAACAGAAAACACGTATAGGATGCCCAGGTGGTTCCTTCACATAAGAACATCTCTGCCACCTGACAGTAATGTCTCATTACAAGAACATGAAGAAAAGTCAATGGGATTTAACCTAAATTTACTTAGGTTTCAGTGTCGTTAATTTGCTCAATTTACTATGTACAGGCGATGTTAAAGAAACTAGCGATAGCAAATACTAGTACGTAACAATAATCAGCACATATATTAATAAACAAGCAGCTGCCGCGCCAATCCAGACAAGATGGAGTTGCCGTCTTCTGGCTTGCTGCGATGAAGTACTCAATGTTTCATCACAACGTATTGGCGGACTACAGCTTGTCCATAGCAGTTCTGGCAGAGTAATCTCCCAAACTGGGAAGCGGGTATCAAAGCAACTGACCATGAACTGGCTATCAATTTCAAGATTTTAAATAGGAAAGATCATCTTTGAACATCTTTGAACCCAATATTTAATATTTTTAAAATATATGGATTTATCTAAAATTTAAAAAATATACAATAAAATCGCCATTGACTGAAAGGTACGGGCTTTTAGACCAAACTCTATTCTAAAAATAGACTGACCCGCCCGTGACCTAAAGAAACCATGGTAACATGTTTGATGAGAAAATGAATACGGGGACCAATTTGGAATACTATATAATATCAGGAAATTACAAGCTTCATTTTAACTAAACGACAACGTACAAGAACCTTGGGGACTGTTTGTTTTGTCAGATACCAGGTACCATGTAGCCTCAAGGAAATTAACAAGTACTTCAATTTAATTAGAAATACAATGATAGCCAGGTATAATTACATCAGATCACATGTACTGGCCGTGTGATGTTTATCCGCCTTGCATATGCACATTATGTAAATACAACAAAACTAAATAGAATCCTCGATATCAAATTGAAACAACAAACCTCGGCCATGTTGGTGGCCACGTACAGAAACAAACATTCGATTGATTTTCATTTACATTTTATACACAATTCTTATCGGAGTTTATTTTTCATTTTTTGAACATGAATGTTGACATATCTACGTAGAATCCTAAAACTTGGGTGTGAGGGTAAAACTCAAGACCACTCCGTTGCTGTTGTAGTTACACCAAGAGTTCAAAACATGCTTTGATGTACAGATTACATCCAAAGGGCGTCTTCCCAATAAGGCATAGTAGTGACATCCTAACAACTAATTGGACTACTATTGTATGCGATTCATTCAACTTTATTTATATCCTTAAGTTTCTGTCTTCTTCATTTGACTTGAGTTACTTCTCATCAGCTCATTTCAGACGTTAAGTAAATATTTTGCTTTTTTTCGGCGAAAGCCTTTTGAAGATTTGTGATTGAGATTAAAATTGCCGAAAGATATTCCTCCATGGTGCAGTCTTGCTTCTATCTATCTTGGCCATCGCTTCTGTAAGACACACAGTCCCACATACATTCTTTCCTAAGAAATAACTGCAGTTAATGTTAGTGATTGATTTTAAATATAAGCTATATGAGCTCCTGATATACAGACAGATACGGCAATCTATGAGTAGAATAATTTATAACTAAGGTGGGGCGGGTGGTAGCGCAGTAGTAGAACAGTTGGACTTCGGAGCCAAGGTTCCAGGTTCAAATCCCGCCACGGGGGCCCGGCATCTGACGCGATATTGATAGGATGCAATGTCTGTAGAGTAGCAATGCAGTTATCATCCTTGGTCTTGTCAGTACCAGC
>JAUTBT010070909.1:0-32236 GCA_032361225.1 Lepetodrilus schrolli
TCAATATCGCGTCAGAAAGGTAACTTTCGCGAACATTGATGCCGGGCCCCCGGGGCTGGATTTGAACCTGGAACCTTGGCTACGAAGTCCAACTGTTCTACCACTGCGCTACCACCCGCCCAGTCAGGACTGAAAATGTCCAACTGTGTACCATGTACCACTACCACCGTGAGTTGTTAAATGGAAATAAAGTTGATCAGGACTAACATAATGAGATATAGTTCTGACAAAAAGATGCAGGTCTGACATAGTGAGATACAGGAGTCAGAACTGACATAATGAGATATATAGGTCTGAAATAGTGAGAGGTAGGTGAAATATAGGTCTGACAATGAGATATATAGGTCTGAAATAGTACGATATCTCTGACACAGCAAGATTTTGGTCTGACCTGAAAATACATCTGAAACATTGAGATATACTGACAAATGTGATATAGGTCTGTGATATGTTGGAATGACAGTGCATTGTAGTTCAGACATTGTTCGAAATAGGACTGACACAGTGAAATGTAGATCTGACAAAGTGAGATTTAGGTTGATGTGTCACAATAAAATCTGTAAAGGCCATATCAATTATCAATTGAATATAGAAGCTCTGTTGTCAGCTCTAACTAGTAATGATATCCTCCGTAATGCCGGTAACATGAAAGAAAGAGAGAGAAAGAAAGAGAGAGAGAGAGAGAGAGAGAGAAAGAGAGAGGGAGGGAGAGAGAGGGAGAGAGAGAGAGAGAGTGTTGATGCATGTACACTTGTAAATTTCCACAACCTATTATAAACAATGTCCTTGATTTGGGTCATCTAATTAAAAAATAAATAGGTATGTATTCACTAGAGTAATTGTTGTGTGAGTGACTTGTTTACAAAAAACTGTTGCCAATAATTAGTGCGAGGTCATTTATTCTTGTTGCTTTAGTGGTGAACATGTTTACCAGTGCTTAGTAACAGTTTACTATAAGACTGTTAAAGCGAGCGTACATGCCTCTTAATATAGGAAGCAAGAGAGGAAATCAAGAATAGTCATCACACTACTCTCATTTCAATCCGTGCATTAAAAACATCAGTATCGTATGGGATAACTTGGTGCTTTTCGCCGCTGTACCGCAGGCTTGCACAGGATACACGATTTCAGCGACCGTAGACGGGTTCGTTCATTCATTCACAGAATCACAAAGCGCTCGATGAAATACGCATCTCTCTGTTTCTGGGTGCGAATACGGAAGATCTCGCCGTTTGCCACTGTGTCAGTGTACCTACATAATCCCTGAATTAACATTGACGAATCTACTCACCGATTTCACAGGATTCCACTCGCTGGATTTCAAGATCTGTGCAACAGATAGGAAATAATAAAATCGGCTGAGATAATCCTAGCTGTACTCACTCTGCCGCCATGCGATGCGGACTGAACCGATTTGGTGTCATGTGATTGGTCAATATTCTCGTCGAGCTTCCTCGACTCCTTTTCGCAACAGAACTTGAGTTTTTCTAAATCAATTTAACCACAAACTGTTAAATTATGCAAGCCGTTGGATGTAACACATATATTTAATTGTCCTACTTTACGGCAGCGAACATAAATTCTCCACTGTCATTGGCTTTTTCTTTTTTTTTTAGTATGTCAAGGTCGACAGTGTTGACTTTAGACGTGCCGTGTGTAGAAGCACATGTAGCACTGGCTATTAAAAAAATCAACGTTGTTTTAACAGTTATTTATTTATTAATTAAAGTTGGTTTAATATTTTTCTGTATGATAACATGTATGCATGGTACTAGATTATGTATATTGACAGTGTTTAAAGCGTATTCTGGAGTGTAGTGTTGTAAGCGGGTGTCTTTTGTGATCGTTCATCGAGTGCAAATATAGTAAAATTGGAGTACAAATGTAACATACTTGAGTGAACTCATTGATGATTTTATTGTCACGTGATTTGTTTATTTCATTGTGAAATCATAGTAATTTCTTTGAACATTCATATAATCATTATAAAGTGGAGATTAAATAATATTTGAAGACAATTTCGCCCAGTAAATTCGTTCCTAAGACTTTGGAAAGTGCGTCTACAAGTGAATGTAGACCTAAGCCTATGTGTTTCTGTACAGGCGTTTTAGTTTGTTCTTGTTGCTTTAATTTCTAGTTATCCACGTTCTTGTTTATAACATATTAGTTTTCTTCCGCTGAAATGCATGATATTAATGATAGAACATTAAATTATCAGACACATGCATGTGAAGGCTGGTTAAAACAGCGATGTACACTAGTATGGGCCGCGTATATGGTGCTTGACGTAAATGTAAGGAAATTCGTAAATGTTCGAATCAGTGTTGTGTAGAATATTTATAATTATATAAATAATGATAATAATATAAATAATAATAATAATACCATATTTCTGCAGAAGAAAAAAAACTGTATCGACCCAGCTTCTTTGGTTTCTGTGGACCAATATAGGTAATTATGACCCTGGAGAAGGTTTCGATTGATGGGAAATCTGAGACACCTTATGTTGCTATCTCATATATTTAATAAATAGAATACATTAATTTCGAGCAATATCAATCTAACCAGTCTAAAAACATAGTTCGACAACACTAGTCACAGGTTGATTAAAACACATGAGACGAAAAATCACATTCCAACTCAAAAACATTCATGACAGTATTTCTTTAAATCACATTGCACGTGCAATAATAATTGATTTCATGTCCATACAACAGTTAGCTCCCTTCGAATATGACAATTTCTGATACAATGAAGTTTCTAAATTATGTTTTTATTTCTCTTTTTCCTACCAAATAATATTCAACAATTGAGAAATAATTTAATAACGAATATGCTAGTACATGTGTACGAAACATTTAACACGTCAACTCATACCATTTGGCGTTCGCCTACAGTGTATAGCTATGCGCAAAAACAATGATTTGTATCAAGTGAAGATCAACACTAACTTCTCCGAGCGTTTCTGTATCTCTATCAATAAGGGTCGAAGTTGGTGTCCTATTTTTAGTACATTCGGAGTCCCAGTAATCCCAGTCGACAATTCTACATTGAATAGAAGCACATATTGATACAATCTATAATTAAAATCAGATCTCGTTTCCCTCTACAAATACACGTCACATCAAAATCCGCCACAGTCTGCAATTGTCCAGAAACAATGGTCAACAGGTCACGTTCCAGTTGGCGAAGACCTCAGGAACAACTAATTTAAAATTTTACATTCATGCATGTTCCAAAAAGATGTGCAAATCTGTAATTTCCAGGGTAACTTTAACATTGCAGATTTTCAAATGACCCCAGGACCGCCTTTAATATTAAAATGTTTAAATGTATAATATATACGTGGTTCACAGATTTGAGTTGGAAAATAAAATTAATTATTTTGTATTATATTTCACCGACAATGTAATGGTATTTAGAAAATTATAATAATAAATGGTGAAGTAACAAGTCGTATCAACCATCATTGAACATGAACAAAAGTCTAATTTATAACAATTACTAGTATAGGTGGTTTAGAGAAATAAAATGAATCTGAATCTGAAAATGCTTGTGCATTTAAATCTGAACAATTTATGTGTACTCGTGTTTATAGCAATTCTTGACAGCTATATTGGTCTTTTTTTCTTCTTCTGTCGACAGACCATTCATACTCTCCAATTATTATTATTTTTATACTGGACCCGACCGACTGGCGAAAATATCAAATTATAATTATTTATATTTTATACCGCCCGAGCCAAAATCATCACCGAAAAATCCGTAAATCAGGGAAATAACCGGAAAATAAAGACCTGACGTTCAGTCATTCAATGTGTTTCTTATGGAATGTATTACGGGATGAATGACCCGGTGACGACGGCATGTGTTCTTGTGACATGTTTCATTGTCAAACGTATTTTTACCTGAAAGTATGTAGCCTACATTTGGTTTTTCTTCACAAGTATATTATTAGGCAACAAGCTACATTTTGTCCCACTGGTTTCTATATTTTCATATTTTATTACAAAAAAAATCATCGAATCACTAAATGATAACGAAACAAGTACATGCAAATTTAGGTGTTTCCCCTTTACACGTAGGCCGAGAAGCTCTGACTGTCATATCTGCGCCGAGCTGGATTGACCGCAGAGGGACAGGTCTATCAAAACTGGGATGGGTATATCTGGTGGAACGTTATTTTATAGTATTTTACATTGTAAGAATTGCATATAGACGAAGAAAAACCATGCCCAATAGTCGGTGAAATATCAGTAATACTGAAACATTTTCCTAAAGTTTGTAAAATTGATCGCAAAACTATAACACTATAATTATGTATGCATCGATCTGGTAACAACGGATCTGTTAAAAGTCGAATTATATGCCTCCTAATTTTGTAGCCGTAGTTCTCATAGTTTGTCATTAAGCCTGGATTAATGACCTCGGCTCTGATGAGGATTCTGGCGTAGGAACCAGCCAGGCAGCATAAGCTGCATCAAACCGTATCGGCTTTCTTCATCAGAGAACTCACGTGGTCATTATCAAATGTGACCCCATTGTCCAAGTTTTCAATGTGTGGGATGCTGTCACGTGACGTTTTTAACAGGATTGTGTTAGTGTTGCATCCATTAATCGTAACTTATTTCTTCAATTATCATCATCATCATCATTATCATTATTATTATATAGTAATAGTAGTAGTAGTAGTAATAATAATAACAATAGTGGCGGCACTAGCGTATCTAGGACCATTTGCAGGTGGTCTACGGGGTTTGCTCCCCGAAATTTCGAAATGTGTGTATTTTAAATGCGATTTCCTGGCATCAGTAAATATAGACAGATTTTAGCATCCACGGTTTAGCACCGGAAATTTTGAAATATAAGCATAATGAAATACGATGTCCTGGTGTCTACAGAACAACACCAACATTTTCTCCACCTGTTTTTCAGTGGGGTTGTGTGGCATGCTCTGAAATGTTTTTTAATGTAGGCATAAGAAAGTAAAATTTCTAAATGTGGTCTGGGGGCTTGCTCTCCTAAAATTTTGAAATATAGGCATATCAAAGTGCGACTGCCTGGTATCTACAGAAATAAAACCCACAATGATCTATTGTGGCCTAGGTGGTATGCGCCCCGAAAATTCGAAATGTAGGTAGGTATTATAAAATACGATTTCCTGCCATTGGCAAACATATTGATACATTTTAGTACCCAGGATTTATCACCGGACATTTTACAACGTACGCGTAATGAAAAGCGATCTACTGGCATCTGCATAGTCTGTGTCACACCTTGTTCTCACCCAAATACTCCTATTCAAAATATCACCCTAGAGCAGATAAGCAAGTCTAGATTTACTGGAACACAAGGATATTCTAACCTATGCAGAACGACACATAATCTACCTACTAGGGTTTAGAGGCGGCTTCCAGAAATTTAGAAATACAATGATTGCAACGTTTTGTTTGTTTCAGTGCTGAAGTGTATTAAATCTAAAGCCGGTGACTGGTTAACATTTCTTGTCTTCACCGGTATTGCTATGATGTAGATTAGGACTACTTCATCTGTTAGGATACATGTTTCAATAAGAATCACATGTTAGCGATTTACGAGAATTATTTAAGTAGCCTATTCTGTTCTGTGCATATACCACTGAATTAGGTGTTAAAAGTAAATTGAAAATGGTCACGTAAGCGAATCATCATCCTCGTACACCAGCGGTACTTGATTCCGTTCAGGACTCACTGTGGTACCACATGAAATGAGTCCTGGAGGGAATTAAGTACCGTTGGGGTGCGAGAACGGCCAAACATGTTCACAACATAGTATTCAACGTTCGTGACTTTAATTATGAATTATTAATATTAACGCAGCTTTACATATCTAAATAACACTGTTATACATGCATAGTTCCGGTAACATCACGTGGTTTAATACAGGGGTCATTATGACCCAGACAATAACTAATACTAGTAATGCTCGACTACTGATGTTCGTGTTTAGTTCATGAAATTGGGAACACTAGTAGTAGTCATTTATATTAAACACAAGCACACGTTATGTTCAAAATAACATCATTTAGAAAGACATTATGAGTGTCCCAGGTGTAAAATATAGGCCGTGTTCTGTCAATAATAAAAATGTACATGTATATGTAAATGAACACGTGAACATATTGCTTTTACAGATGTAATGGTTTTTTTATCTATAATGCCACTAATTTGTTAGCGAACTCATAATTAGTTTATGATTATGCTTGTGAATCAATTAATTAAGTTATGTATGTTTAGCCACATGACTTGCGGTCCCTCGTTGGGTATTTAGATGGCCTTGTTCATTATTTAGATAACCAACCTGGGATTCAAGCTTCCATGGTCAAACGTTTCGGTGTAATATTACTGGTAGCCTGTAGTTCATGGAGCACACAAACATGTAGACATTATAGTAGATGTGGGTAACTTATCCGACTACCAAATGATAGTTTCAATGGTGGTGAACAGGTACATATACCCAGGTACATATACCCATGCACGCGAGGGTATACGTGTTTGTGTTTGTGTGTGCGTGTTTCCGCGCTCGCGTGTGTGTATGCATGTGGAAATATTGTGCGTTTATACCTTAATGCGTATTAGGATATTGTGCAGATAATCAAGTCTATTTTTGCTGTCATACATACAAGCCCCGACTCATAAGCAAAATTCACGTCAAATTCACAACAAATGTACTAACAAGAATGTACCACATATAAATAACAATTAAACCAACAAATTAAAAACAAATAATACTAATAAACAATAAATAAACTAAAACAACCCAAAAACAATGTAAAACACACACACACACACACACACACACACACACACACACACACACACACACACACACACACACAAAACAACTAACGGAACAACGAATTATACAAAGAAATCAAGCACCGACGTAAATCTATTTTATCGATCCACGCGTCTATACTGCATCCGGTGACATTGGCAAACATGATTCTGCAGAAAAGTATAGATGATATCACAAATTTAATTCCGTCGAATTTGACATCACATTCAATAAACTATACAGTATCCAAATACAATCAATACAAATAAGTCACCACATTCTGTATCTCCATTTATCAGTGCCAGTATATTTCCAATACAATCAATACATAGAACTGATACAAGTCACCACATTCCTTATCTGCGTTCATGACAGATAATTTTACCATCTGTTATCATTGTGCGCGATGCATACAATTGGATCCTAAATCACGCGTCGTATATCCTTGTCATGGGTCCAAAATCGATCTACAAGTCGACACTTTCACCAAATTAGTCATAGAGTTGCCATTGCCACCTACACACAATAGTCGTAGCATTGGCTCGAATAATAGTCCGTTAATGCTGCATACGAACATTCAATGACTGGTTTTACACATTCAGTATATACAGCTTAAAGTTCGGAGTCGCCACATTCCCCAACATAATTATCTGTGCCTAAAGTCCTTACAGGCTGGGAAATCAGTTCTGCCACCGAGATTGCGAAACGTCTTCTGAGTACGATTTCATGCTCAACTCAAATTCTCAAATTCCGATATAAAATTTGAGCTTGAACGTGAAATCGTACTCAAAATGTTTGCTCGTAACCTGAAGTCGGCTCTTCTGATGGAACTGTAATAAATACATGATAGGTATACATACATACATTGTTGGCATAGGTTACCAAAATCACACCAATTACAGAGTATGTAAATGACACATTGATCTAAGATTAACGAGTTGAAGCTCTTCTCTCTACATTAAAATATAGTAATTTGATTGCTGTTTACTTCTTATAGCTATTGGAAGGTATATGCAATATATACGTTTATCACCCAATACTGTCTTTTAGCAGTAGATATCGTTTTCAAATAACAAGCGATATCTATAGCATTTGATATCGTTTGACCCAATTCTTGGTTTATTTAATTGTTTGTTTGATTGTTCAACCATTGTGATGTCATGCTGTAGATATCGCTTGATCCAAGCTTGAATGTTCAACCATTGTGATATGCTGTAGATATCGCTTGACCTAAGCATTTGATTGCTCAACCATTGTGATGTCATCGCTACAATTGTAATGTCGTGGCATTGCTATGGTGTCACAATGCAAATGCACAGCAGCCTAAAGATTTGACTTCACAGTGATAAATAGAATCTCACTCTCGTCGTGTCTCGGAATATCAAATATATCAACACTCGTCGTGTTATTAAATCCGAGGCCCTTGGGTTTAATAACTTTCATCAACGAGTGTTGATATATTTGATATTCCAAGACACTTGGGCGAGATTCTCTATATATACGTCGATTCATTGATATGCATTTAACCACATCCGCAAACAGAGTTGAATGCATTCATGCATGGTTCATGTGGTTTAACATGATAATAGGTTCCCATGACATTGATATTACCTGCCATTTGAAAATGCAACGTTATTTACATTCCATGTGAACAAAGTCCCCTCCTAGAAAACCGGGTATGTTTAAAAGAAATCTTGACGGGTGCGCGAACGCTACAGTGCAGGGGAAGTAACTCGTTCCTTTTACAATCACGGCGTTCTCTTTATATCACCAGAAACTTCATCGCTCTGCATTCGTGGGCGATTCAGGCAAACCAATGTTGACTGTTTGCTCTCTTAACAAAGCTACGACTTTACTAGCATAGACAACACACTTATGTTTGCCGAGTTCTGTCAGCTTATTTTGTAAGCGTGGAGAGCGTGCTTTTCATCTTCTCAATCCATTTCTTACCAGAACCACGAGCGTCAATATCTCTCTTGTCGATAGATGGGATTTGGATATCTTGAGAGAACATTACTTAACGTTCTACGTATTTACATATCCTCGATTTATTTATTCAAAAGTTTTCAAAAAAGTATAAACAGTCTTTCGTCGTCTATAAAAATGTTCGAAAATAACTCTGTCGAATGCGAGCGATGCGCGTGTCTATATATAAACGCCCACTGTTAGGGTCTGGGTTTTCGTTTATGAGGTCGTATTTCTTTCCAATAGGACGCCTCTCATGTCAGATTTTCTCTAGTCTTTTAACAGAGGCATATTGGCGGGTTCCGATAAGGGATATCCTTCAACAAGTATATCTGTTTCCCCTTTCCGCGGACTACCTGAACCCTGAAAGAGTTGATGCCACGTGGAATCAGCCTGCCTCTGGCGTAGCATCCTCTAAACGGCGGCCATTGCATGACGGATGTTAAGTAGTCATGTGACTACTTTGACGGATGTTACGTGGTCATAATAGTCGGCGTTTAGAGGCGGCTGGTGTAGGTTCTTACTTGAATTGAGAATTACCTTTTAAAAGTTATATAATTGTGTAATTGTGTAGTCAAATAATACACTAATTTACTATACAAATACTACACTAATAATAACAAGCATAACAAAGAAGAAGACGGTTTGCTTAAATATAGTAGGTCAAAAGCCTGCTATAACACATACTAAATAGCGGTTCTACAATCAATTATTGGGAACCCGACGTGGTTTTTTTTAAATGGTGAAACTGCAATAGAACAGCATTTAAACTGCAACAGAATATTAAGATTTCGTTTAAGATCACCTTATTATTCGAGAGCAACATAGATTGGGCACCGATACGGTTTTGGTTAGGTAAGCATGTAAGCATACATTAAGTCTGCTTCTACGGTTTAAACAAGTTTCAGTGCATATTTACTATATAGAAAACATCATTGTGATGTTTAAGGGCATATAGTAACCCTTTCTTTTTCTGTTTAAAGGTGGCAAGATCATCTTTGAATTATAAGTCAAAGGTAAAACATCGTTTATATTTTCCTAACACGTATGATTTTTTTCTCTCACCAGAATTTGTTTACTAATGTTGAAATTGGACTTGTTAATAATATTCTGTAGAAAGAAGTATGTAACACTGCATGCAAAGAATGATCTTGCAGATTTAGCATGCTGTTCTTGAACAAGACTCTTGGTATTGTATGCTATTGTTTTAAATGTCATATGAATGTGTATTTGCAGGTGTCTACACGTTTACTACATAATCTCCAATGTTGAACATTGAAACGAGAGGACATCTACATTGTCTTCGTTTACACGCGCGCACGAGTGCACATACCACCATATGCGTGTACTCTGTGACTTTACTGAGCAAAACCTTCCACCTGCATGTAACCGTTATACCACACAAAACGCTACTCGACTTTTAAAAAAGGCCACTTTACGCTGGATAACTGGGTTCTTTTTTTTCACTTAGAGTCAAACGACGATACACACGTGTAGTATCCGTAACTATTCTGTTTGTCGGAAATCTCTCCATTTCCGCCTCAACGTGTCAATATAAAGTGAGACAAGACCAGGGTGAAAAAAAACTAACAACATGCCTGCCATTGCCGTTGGCGTTAGGCAGAGGTGTCCCTTGCGCCGGTCAGACAGTTTCGAAATATTCTTGTCCCTTCTCCAAACACCTTGAGCACAAAGACAACTCGCTCCGCACGTTCACCCCGGGCAGGTAGTGACGTCACGTGTACACCGTGGCTATCTTGTGTGGATGAGGGTCTTGACCAAGTGAAGAGCGACTTTTGTGTGTGTTTTTTTTAAAGAGAAAAAACGAGAATGTCATTGAAATTCTGAAATTAAAAATCTAAAAGAGAAGAAGTCTTTCTTTTTCGATGGGTTATTATTTTTCTTACCCATGTCGCTTTGAAAGCTCCGTAAAAACGTATAAAAATTACAAAACCATTTTTTAAAATAAGTAAAATAATATATATATTTTTTTACTACTGTAGACTACACCGAAACTTGATATTATATTCATTTACTGCTTTTAGTATTCAACGTCAAATACTAGTACACTAGGAGCAAAACATGCAAAGTTCCACTTTTATAATAATTTATTTGTAAAGCCATAACTTAAAAGTGTACCAGGAGCAAAATTAAAACGATAGTTTTTCGTTCCATAATCACATTTCGTATTCGTCATATTTCTCGAAATACATATTCCTATGTTCTCATAGATTAAAATGATGGTTGAAGCCACGAAGGAGGGCGCAATGGTGAAAATACATCTACCTCAAGGCAGTCTTCAGAGAATTTCAAGTATTAATACCTTGGCCTATGGCAATTATATATTGAAGGCAACACGTGTTTTCTCGATACGTTCATTTGATCCGATCCCATGGGCATTGTAACATGCATGTAGTATGTTTTAATGGGAATAGTCCTCTAAAACGCAGGCAAAGTGATTCCTTACGTACGCAACTGAGGCGTTGTGTAAGAATAGTCGTCGAGTCTGAGGATGCATGAGAATATAACATTACGCAATGTTCTTTTATGGACAGAAGAATATTTTGCTTATAGTATATAATGCCAATTCCAATGTCAATATCCGCTGAGACGATGGATAGTCTAGTCATTTGTCCAACCAATATTCCAAGTCAATAAAAAAACTTCTTTTTTAAATAAGACAGCATTGTTCTTATTTTCGGTGAAAATCAGTAGTCACCGTTCAAGATGTTTATTTCGTATGTGCGTATCCTGTTCTCGCCACCGTCGTGTACTTCGTCGGAAAGACGATAAGTATACGTACACGTCCTTGATCTATTTCTGGATTCTGTCCACGGTTGTGCCATCGTTAGCCGTCATCGCACGTTGAAGAATACACACCTGATTCTCGTTGTTAGTGCAAAGGTGAACACCTGAGGAAGAATCCACCATCTGTAATTACTGCGTTGTGAAACGACGACAATATCAAATTCTAACGCCCTTTCCACACCAATATACATAATTAATGGAACCATAAGCAAAATTTCGACGGAATTGAAAGAGGTCGCGCCTGATCATGATTAACTGTAAACCATACAGATACATTGATTGTTATCTTGTGATGAAGCTGATATTGAGAATGCACCATGTATTCTTTGATGGCAATGGCAAAAATGATCATTTGAACCGTAAGATAGTGTTATTCTAAATATATGTTCCAGATTTTTTTCTAACGCTATTTATGAAACGCAAAGGTCACCGATAACCTGAACATTGTCCACATATAGAAATGTTGCCAACTTTTTAAAATTATCACCGTCGATATTGTCACAAATCCTGTAATTATTTGGCGATATCTCCTATAAGCTATATGAAAGACGCCTGTAGGGTGCAATGACCACGCGCCTCGGAGGATGTGTATCCATAGGATTGCATGTTGACGTCGAAGTCTCTGTATTCTCTGCCATAATCCCCGCTTTACGCAAATTCAATTTTCAATCTGGTGCGAGATTTCTCTTAATGACAATACAGATTAGGTTTATAAATGACTTTAATGTATCTACAGCATCAGATTGGCGTCTGTCTATAGTTTGTCCGACGTCTGAATAATAGTGCCGAAGTACATCGATATTAAGAAGTATGTTCAATCATATTTAATATAAGTTTGATACCTGTAAGTATTAGCCTATACTATCTACACACACACACAAAAATAGAAAATAAAATAAGCAACACCAATACAACTAAAAAAATAACAACAGCAGCAGCAGCGTAAACAACAAGCAAACAAACAAAAATACTGGCGATCCTAGTTACAATATATTTACACACTTTACTTACAAAGGTAATTCTATAACAAAATCTGCCACATCTATGAAATCTATCACAATGAATATCAGCAAAAGGCGACCACCACCTTTAAATTCAATTCAAGCCGCTTATTACGCCACACTCCTCGCGTGGGCGACCACCGGTCAGTAAGGTTACGTAATATAAAGGATTATGGGGGTAGCATGAAGAAATGGACACGTGCGTGATAATTTATACTGTTACATAGCGTCGTAACTTCATTGTCTATTTGGTATAAGAAGTCGTAACGCACCTATCTCAGCGTATATAATTACATTAGCTCAAACCCGTTAATTGATCAGCAAGAAATCTGTGAATGAGCAGTGTCAATTCAATGAATATTCAGCTATTGATAGTAGAAATTAAATGAAACGTAATTGTCAGGTGGACGTAACTACATATATACATTAATTAGCTTAAATGGTATTTAAATATGATGTCAGTATTGACATGCATGGGGTATTTTTCTGGACATCATTTCATCATTAAAATGAAGTGATTTACTATTCCATTTCTCCTCGTTTGATCCTTAACATTAATGTTTTAGTTAGTCTCAGGATGTGGAATTCAATATTAAAATAAAAAATCTTACAAAAACTAAAATATGTACGGAGATTTTAGACAATTTAGATGATGCATAATCAAGTGTAACACCAAGACAGCTTCGATTACGTAAAGTATGACATGAATACCTTAGATACGTGAAGAATATGATACGTTTTTGTTCAGCCACCCTATTGTAAAGGAATGGCTAAATTTACAAATATACATGCGTACGGTACGACGCGAACAACGCTCTCCAGCTCCATGCTGTGAGACACATGCGTCCCAAGGAGGGACTAATCTGCCGAAATTCACTAAGCTGGAAGGCGACTGTCAAATTAGTAAACCGCACCAGCACCTACGACGCGAATATGACACACACGAACTTTATCTTTCGTAACATCAATTAAAACCATAAATTAATGGATTATGAAGAGATGGGGAATGTTGAGGAATTATGAGGTGGGGAATTATGGCTTACTCCAGAAATATTCTAGTTGGTGTGACATCCACGTGTGTAACATTAATGTATGTGACATTCCCGTGTGTAACATTCACGGGTGTAACATTCACGGGTGTACCATCCACGTGTGTAACATTCACGGATGTACCATTAACGTGTGTACCATTCACGTGTGTAACATCCACGTGTGTATCATTCACGTGTGTAACATTCACGGGTGTAACATTCACGGATGTACCATTAACGTGTGTACCATTCACGTGTGTACCATTCACGTGTGTAACATTCACGGATGTACCATTAACGTGTGTACCATTCACGTGTGTAACATTCACGGGTGTACCATTCACGTGTGTAACATTCACGGGTGTAACATTAACGTGTGTACCATTCACATGTGTAACATTCCCGTGTGTAACATTCACGCCTGTAACATCCACGTGTGTATCATTCACGTGTGTAACATTCACGTGTGTACCATTCACGTGTGTAACATTCACGGATGTACCATTAACGTGTGTACCATTCACGGGTGTAACATTCACGGGTGTACCATTCACGTGTGTAACATCCACGGGTGTAACATTAACGTGTGTACCATTCACATGTGTAACATTCACGTGTGTAACATCCACGTGTATAACATTCACGGGTGTAACATTAACGTGTGTACCATTCACATGTGTAACATTCACGTGTGTAACATCCACGTGTGTAACATTCACGTGTGTAACATTCACGTGTGTCACATCCACGTGTGTAACATTCACGGGTGTAACATTAACGTGTGTAACATCCACGTGTGTAACATTCACATGTGTAACATTCACGTGTGTAACATCCACGTGTGTAACATTCACGTGTGTAACATCCACGTGTGTAACATTCACATGTTTAACATTCACATTCACGTGTGTAACATTCACGTCGCTCATGATCAAACTATATTTCAACACAAGTGCGACGCCTTTACTTGATTGGTTTAATTATTGATATAATACCCACATAAACTTTTACCACAACATATTAACTGTACATATACGCCATATTGTAAATGGCATACAGTTGCTTTATTTTCATATATTTAACATTTGTCTTCGCGAACTATCAATCATGGTATTCAATTCTTTTAAGAACCTTCAAACAACATGTCATTTTGATACTACCAGCAAATGACCATAAACATATTATGATCCATTGTTTGGGATTAAAAATGACTCAATATTTTCAGATCACTTTGCTTCCCCAACACAAGCAGTGAACATTTGGCTTTATCCAATTTTAAAAGTACTCTTAGTAAGTTAACCATTAATCATGGCACTGGCTGTAACAAAGGTACCGTCATTAACGGTAGCTTGCCATAAGGTTCCAGCACGGTTTCCCGTTCCAATTTGCGAAAATAGACTAACGTGTCTCGGGGAATCCCATGGGATCTGGAATACGTGGAACCAAGCCAATGGGAATAGTGAAACAACCCCGTGGTCAGTGTTCATACTGGAATACAGAATCAGTGGAAATTATATAGCTGACTCTGTCCGAAAGACAGAGAAGATAATCTAGCAATGTATATACCATTTCCATATTAATAATTACGTTGTTTTAGTGCTGTTTATTGTTATATGTGAAAACTCCAGTGGTTAAGCAAAAATGTTCTGATTTATTTTCAAAGTCAAAGTATTCAAAGAGGTATTATTTTGATTAAGCTTATAATTAAGATTATTATTTTCATTTTCATTATTATTATTATTATTATTATTATTATTATTATTAGTTAGTCATACAAGTATAATAAAATATAGTTAATTAGTTTAAATTTAAAAAAACAACTTATGTTCGCAATGTTGGTAAAATTGAATTCAAATACAAACATTGTATTATAGGATTCTTAATGACTTCTGACATCAAATTGTACAAGTTATTAGAAATAATGCTTTTTTTCATGAAGATCATAAAACAGCGGCACGCCAGTATAAACCGTTCATACAAAACACGTCTCTTCCGAGATCAATTTAATGCATTACATAATTTAATTCACTCATAGAAGGGCTCATCGTAAGATTACACATTCTCTAAATGATATTCAAATTACAGATCCATATGCCGAATTTCCTATCGACCTTTGTGAATGAGAGAGGCAGCGGCCCCACCATCTGGAATCTAAGTGTCTCAAAGGGGCCACTAATCCACTTGTGAATGCGATGATCATCTAACATGGTCCGACGGGATTCCTATAGCTCAAAACTAGGATTCTCGGTTTGGAGTGAAATGTGGTTATTCTCAGGCGAAATGTCGGAAACGAGATCCGGAATCTTGTGAGACTAGAAAGATGGAATCTATCAGTGACGTGCGCAAAATTATTTATGACGGCAATGTTTTTTATGTGTGGTAAATGAGTAGCTATGCCATATGCACGGGATATATGGGACCGTATATTTAATTGTTTTTTATTAAATGTAGCAATAGCAAGTGTGTATATAATTATGTTGACCAGATGTCGTCTGCTCACAGCTGATATGGTTATACCATTATAGTGCATCCTATGTCATTTTCTCATCATAAACACTTCAACGTGATGATGTCAAAATAACATAATCTTTCACTTTATGAATACACCCACACACATGCACACCCACACCAACATGCCTACACCAACATACCTACACCAACATGCCTACACCAACATACCTACACCAACATACCTACACCAACATACCTACACCAACATACCTACACCAACATACCTACACCAACATGCCTACACCAACATGCCTTCACCAACATGCCTACACCAACATACCTACACCAACATACCTACATCAATATACCTACACCAACATACCTACACCAACATGCCTACACCAACATACCTACACCAACATGGCTACACCAACATGCCTTCACCAACATGCCTACACCAACATACCTACACCAACATACCTACATCAACATACCTACACCAACATACCTACACCAACATGCCTACACCAACATGCCTACACCAACATACCTACACCGATGGCACCAATCTATACCAACATACCTACACCAACATATATACCTACACAACATACCTACATCAACATATATACCTACACCAACATACATACACAACATACATACACAACATACCTACACCCATGGTAACAATATCCCACATACCCAGCATGTCCACCCCAACCCCGACATATCCATCAACAAGCACATTCACCCATATTCCCACATACACGTACCCACCAACAACACCCACACCGACACAAACACCCCCACTTAGCCATCCACTAACACAGACACCCACAACATAGCTACACCTACATCCACCCACCCGACCCTCCACACACGTACCTTCACCCCAAATTTCATGTATTATATATATAAATTTAATATATATATATATATATATATATAATACATGACATTATTTTGGCGAGTACCTTTTAAAGTTACGTTCCTTTACTGACCACCTACCTACATGTGTGTGTGTGTGTGTGTGTGTGTGTGTGTGTGTGTGTGTGTGTGTGTGTGTGTGTGTGTGTGTGTGTGTGTGTGTGCCTATCAATATATATACACGAGGTAGAGATACAAAGTAAGTTCATATATAGACATGGTTTAACATTTCCCATTATTATTTGAAATTGGAAGGAGCAAGGTATGGGTTCCATAACTGATATTGTATGGCTACCGAAAGAGATTTACAATTATCTAATTTAATCTGACACATAATTTGTAAACCAAAGCAGTCGTAGGAAACTAGGCAACAGATGTAGAGAAGTTTAAAATCAGACAGGCAGCTACAGTGTGTTTGTCACGCCGGGGAAATTGGGGATAAGCACATTGTCCAACGATGTTAGCCTGGTCGGAGAATACGTAGAGTGTTGCCTATCCTTGAAACCGCAATCATTATGTCTACTTAACATCCGTCAAGCATTAGACGGATGTTAAGTAGACATAATTGCCGGGGTTTAGAGGATGAGTATTACCTTGGCCAGTTTATAAAAATGCACCAACGGATACACGTACGGATACAAGTAAGTATGCTGATGTACATACATATAAACATATCATTGGATAGTTTCATAAACACGATCATACCAGGACACCATTGAATAACGCTCTCGTATCTGCTAAGAGCGACATCTTGGTGATCAGCGAGAAAGATACGGGAACACCGTGGCCTCTAAGTCAATACGAGAGCACTTCTTAGTAGATACAAGATCCCTCCCTGACCTCTTAGCAGACCCCTGAGAGCATTGTAGCCTATTAGTAGATACAAGAGCATTATGGTCTCTTAGTAGATACGAAAGCGCTATAACCTCTTATATACATGAGCACTATGGCCTCTTAGTAGATATGAGAGCATTATGGCCTCTTAGTAGATATGAGAACATTATGACATCTATCAGTAGATACGAAAGCACTATGAAATTCATGAAAGGACAACGCTCTCCAGCTCCATGCTGTGAGACACATGCGTCCCAAGGAGGGACCAGTCTGCCGAAATCAGCTAAGCTGGAAGGCGACTGTCAAAGCAGTAAACCCCACCACCACCACACCACTATAAAATAAAATAAAGTTGTATCTATCCGAGCGTAATAATACTGGCTTTAACATAAAACAAAAATGTTTTAAATTGTGTTGTATATTCTTATTGTATTTAGGCTGTACATGTTGTTTAACCCAATTGGCCACTTTACTGTGCAACAGGCCAAATAGCAACATTATTCATCCACTATTTCAAAATACTTTTTTAAGACCATATAACACCTTTATTCAATTATAGACATGTTTACATCAAATAAATTATAAAAACATATAGCATTCTGTGAATGAGGGATCGACACTGTTTGTTTCTGTCATTTCTTTAATGCAACATGAAGAATGATCTTGATGAATTGATCATCTTGATCTAGATCTGAAACAATGGGAACATGACTTAGATCTCATGATATTACATTATGATCAAGGTTAATATGAAATCAACTACAATGTTGCATTACAGTCTTGTGACCATGTCTATGTAAAAATAAGCAAATATATCGCTACTATGTTACATTAAAAGATTCTAATAAAGTCAGATATATTCCAATTATTCTATTGTTCATCAGATAGGCCCATGGAACTTGGATTCAATTTACTTTTACAGTTAATATGGTTAACACTAAGCAAAGAACTACAATATGTAAATCTTGGAGAACATTTAAGAATAAGGTGAATGATACACTCTATTACCTAAGTAAACAGATTGATCATGACTAATATTATCAAACCAGTGAGTAATTACACAGTCACACCTAATAGGAGTACCTATTTTATACACGGGTACAACAGCAGTAATTCTATTGAAAACTAGAAAGAAAGAAAACCTAAGTAAATGGACAAAACTCGTACAACCTTAGTCATGAAAGCCTTTCACAAAAAAAAAGTAACTTCAACTTGCGAAAAACCTTGATAAAGACTAATATTTATGTTGCAAACATTTACATCTAGCAACTATCATCACTGACTGTTAACTAGCAACGTATAATGTTCCTCTATAAAACTTAGTGTACAGTATGCAACATTTACATCTAGCAACTATCATCATTGACTGTTAACTAGCAACGTATAATGTTCCTCTATAAAACTTAGTGTACAGTATGCAACATGAATGCATCACTTCTGTACTGTTAACTTTCTATTAATAGCAGACGCCACGCATAAAAACTATCGATAATATGCAAAGGTAAGCATTATTACTGACTTGCACACATATACATGGTTGCTTTGGTTTATATATATTCAGGTAGGAAACCCAGTTATACATTGCATATACAATGCTTACCTACACAACCAAATATATTACTCGACTTCCCAACAACGTCCGTTGTTAACATGGCTCGCCAAGCACATTGTTCAGTTAACTGTAAATAATGGCAACTGGTATAATTCAATAAATCTTGTAACAATATTGGACAAATTAGCTACCTATTACAATTCAATTGAAAATATGTTTACATTTAAAACAATTAACACGTGGCCTAACAAGAGTCATCATGTTAGCAACAATATGCAACAAACGAACAAAGGGAACCTAACAATACAACATAATCAACAACAACAGTCCAGATCAGTACTGATGAGCAGTGAGTAATGCGTATAAAAACACAGTATAGAAATGGTAACTGGGCTGTCATCACACTTAAAAGTCGCGTGATAAAAATCGCAAAAAAATGTAGGTATCAATAATTAGGTGGAGGCGAAAAAGCACAGGTGAAATGACTAGGGGTGCAATGACTAGGGGTGCAATGTACAGGGGGTAAAACGTCGTACATCCCTGTCGATACCTCGACAACAGTAACGGCGCATTACTGATGTCATTCAAGACAACAGTAATGGCGCGTTACTGTTGTCATTCAAGATGGCGGAGGGTAAGTCGCTTCAAATGGTTTTTGGTGGTTTTCACTGTTGAACATGTAATAATATTAAGCAATGACTATACCATCGAGTGACCAATCTTTGTGGTATTAAGGTTCGAAGTGAGCTGCGCGCGATCTGTTGACGATTATATTGAAAGTATAATTAATCTTAAACGTAAAGAACACTAACTTCCTCTTTCTTTTATCATAAAACACAGCTATTTAATAATACACCACCCCAAGCGAAGTCATCACTTCGACATACACCCCATTCCGTGGTAAACGGAAAAATCAAGATCAAGTTGGAACAAAATTCGAAGATTTTTAGAAACTGTTTGGCAATATTCAGAAGCACAAAATAGTTAAAATAATCTCAATTTCCCTTAAATAGAAATATTAACATTAATACAAGATGCAAACTGTACAATCATGAAAATAACTAAATTAATATTAAAATTTCGCAAAATGAAATTTTGTCTTAAAAATACTACACTTGTCATTTTTTTGGGGGCAAAACTGGGATCCAGTATATTTTGAAATTGAAAAAAGACAATATTAACATTTCGTGATTTATGATGCTAAACATGCGAGCAGAATGAGACTTGTCAATTTTTTATATCGCATTTAAAAAGTGCATTCAGCTCACAGCAACATTTTCTACGTTTGCTGATGATATTTATACCATTACTGCGCGATATAACGGGGGAAAGTATGAGACGTAAAATATATCTGACAGTTGGTGCGATTCTTTGAGTTTTGGGAACGGAAGCATAATTTTAGTAAGTAGTACAAAAGCTGGGCTACCCCGAAATGGGGACACCATGAAAGGAGCCGCTGAAATGTTTATCCTCTGTGACTCTTGTTCTCCAGTAATCTAGACTTGCTTAACTGTTGTAGAGGGATATTATTAATAGGAGTATTTGGGTGAGAACAGGGTGTGACAGACTATAATGTTCTCGTAGTTTTGTTAACCTATTACGTTGTAGAACAGGGTGTGACAGACTATAATGTTCTCGTAGTTTTGTTTACGTTGTAGAACTTGCAGAACAGACATGTAGGACATTATTTATTTTTTTCTTTTCAAAGCACAAAGTATATTGTAATAAGTATATTGTAATAATGCAAGTTCTCATCACATACTCATCACTTGAGGGTATTGTATTCACAGTCTTAATTATGTGTGTGTGTGTGTGGTTCTAATGTCATTACATCAATGCATTGAACACACATGCACAATAGTAAAGAAAAGAAAACTTTTAACATACAATTAATAACATTACCAAATATGGTCTTGGTAGGTTTCTATGGTAACCATCTTCCCTGCGTTGTATGTATTGTGTCAGAATTAATTCCTCGTCATATCAACTATGTCAGAATATTTAATTTATTTGTGAAATTACTAAATAATCATTTCAATTAAATGAATGTTCATTTGAAAAATAATGGGCATGAGGGCAATGTTTGAATGTGTATTTATTCAAGATACAGTGAACCCTCGGTATACCGCTGATTTATGGGTCCACAAAGAACCACCCGCGCTATTGCATCCCAGCGTTGTATGGAAGATCACGTAGCATTATCACTACCTGGCCATAAACGGGGCCAAGTGTTTCAGTTGTTCATAGCACAAGTCGGTGGAGATCACTGTCATAACAGTCACGGCTCACAGTCAACAGTCACACTTAGTTGAGTAGATGACTAGACATGCTTAAGTATCAATCAGTCTACATACTTTGATCACAGGGTCATTTCTTGTATCTCAATATTACCGGTACATTTCAAGGCAATCGTATTTAAAACAAAGCTCAATCGACCACCATTTTGATTGTTGTACTTCCGGTATTAACATCTGGGCAATTTACTCATAACACGTTTGAAATGATCTCTGTGATTTTAGTGAAGAAAACGTGTTAACAATGACTCTTTGTCACTGAGGAAGTCGTAGTATGTAAAATCAGCCGGCTCTGTGGCGTAATGGTTAGAGCGTCGGCCCGGAATGCGCATGACTATTTAATCGCATACTGAAGCCTATGGGATTTGTGAACATTTATTAGTCTTGTTGACAAACTATGCCCAGAGATTACGAAACATTTGTCTTTTCTTTACCACGCACAGCAGCCAGCCCAATATTTTAGACTAAAAAGTGGGGTCCATGGTTTAAGTGATTCCGTGATGTAGTGATTGGCGTTAGACTATTGATGTAACTACTATATTATAATCATATATATAAAATTATATATGCAATTAGAAATATTTGAAACATAATCTACTTATCTTTACAGATTCAGATTTTGAATTGGTTAATGTAAGTACTTTCTGGACCAAACTGTTCTCGCAGTACTTCCTAGATGGCAGCATATCTCCTGATGAGAGTCGAGATGATATGCTTTTCTATGTACGAAGAAATCAGACTGGTGTCCAAAAGAAACCTGCGTCATTACAGGTCATTATGTCATTTCAGGTCATTATGTCATTTCAGGTCATTATATCATTTCAGGTCATTATATCATTTCAGGTCATTAGGTCTTGTAGTATAGTACTGGGTATCGTTTCTCGAAACTCGGTTATCCACTATGAGACCACAGCGCTCTCAAAAATGCCCGATTGCCATGCATAAGAGATAACTACAAGAGTTCTTATGGTCTCGTGATATTCTCTTATGATAATGATCACTAATCATTTATGTACATCTGGAGAAACAAAGATTTGCATATAATACCATATTTTCATTGATGATGTTAATATACTCTACTGGTACAATCACTATTTGTAGTATCCTTATTTATATTTCTTTTTTCTATCCAGGCTGAGATAGAAGTCTACCGGCGTGATTCAAAAAAGCTTCCATCACATGATGATACCACAATAGACTGGGAGGAGACTGTGTATTTAAATATAATTTTACACCAGGTATTTGTATCAACGAGACAAGGCTACTTTGTCCAAACAATAAATAAATATTTATTAATTGTTCAGTCTGAAGACACCCCTGCCCCCCCCCCCCCCCCCCTCCAAATATCCCTGTGTGTTGCCAAATGTTTGCTTACTAGTATATATAATAAGGCGAGAGCACAACGATACGAACTGTGCAAATAAATAAATATACAAATCTTAATTCTGCCATTATTCTGATATTAATGATACTAATTGTTCACTTTTGATATAAGTTAGGTCTAATTAGAAGTGAATATTCTGCAGTACCTCTAATATTCAAAAGCATCAGCTCAAAAGTGACAATTTCTCTCTATAGATCACAGGAAACAGCATGCATACATGTATACCTAGCTTTCAAAATGTACCAGGATCAATCCTCCAGACTTCCTTCGCAAGACTATAAATAATCATAGTGTATATCACTATAAACAATTTCAATGCAAAACAAATGGCATTTTCTTTCTGCAGTCGTCAGGAAAGCGCATTTCATTATGCCTACATTAAAAGAAAATCCAGGAACATCTGTTGATGCAAAGAAAATCGCATCCCTTTATGCATGTATTTCAAAATTTCTGGGAGCTGCCTCCAGACCCTAGTACCCCAAAACTGTTAGTGTTAACCCCTGCTAATTAAATACAGTAACACACTCATCCTAATTACAGTGGAATCCTAGTTAGATAGATTTATTTATTCTTTTTATCAGCATTAGACATTAACTTTAGGAACACTAAGTAGAAGTTTAAAATCTGTTTAAAATTTGTGACAAAAACTACTACCAGGGTAAGACATATTTAATTTATTAATTGTGTGTACATCTAAAACATTGTTTTAATTGGATGATAGATGCATGTGGAACATGGAGATAATTATATGGAGTATATATGGCAGCTTTGTTGTAAAATCTTAAGATAACTACATCAAATGATGAGTGGTGAGTGATGTTGGACCACTTGTTCATTTATGTGGAAATTCTTGACGCAAATGCTGTTCTCAGGAAGATGACGGTTGTTCAAATATGGATACATTCTACTCCATTGCAGTCTTTTCTATTTACCTTTCACTTCACCATGTTCAAGTTATTACAATTAAATAGAATGTACATGTTCTCAAAACTAAGCAAAATTTGTCGCACCGCGTTTTTTAAATTTGTTAATCCTGAATTATAAGCTTTAAAAATAGTCTTAATATTTATAACTACTGTAATATTCAATTACAATATGCAAATTCCTAAATATCATATATTTGGTAGATATTTTACCAATATTCATGATGGAAATCTCATCTAAAGCTCTGAAAAATGTTCTCGTACCTTTAATTAGTGTAATTAAATGTAACTTGTTAATTATAGGTATGCACGAATAAGTTAAATATACTTATCTACTGTAGAATACATAAGTGTGTTAATTGTAGTTTTTATTGTATGTTGTAAGAATGTTTACTTAATGAGATATTTGAATGTGATGCATTTTTTCATGAATCTTTTTAATTTTCAGCATTTTCAACCTAAGGTAGGTGTTTTATATCGCTGCTAAATATTCCAAGAGCAACTCTGGGATGTAAACCAAGTTGTTTTGGATTACTAACATAACAAACAGGTAAATCCACTGAACCATTGTTACTTGTAGGAATATGTACATTTTAATTTTGGCCAGGACATGCTACACATGGATGGTACCCACTTAACCTAACAACAATAATAATCCAGCATAACCCCAGCAACACAGACCACTTTTCTCTATTTTTATATGCGTGTCGTGGATGAATAGCAATTATAAGGTCAGTCAAAGAGCTCTTAAATTAAATACTTGCTTACTAAACATTGTCGACATGACAATATGAAAACGCATGCCCTCATTAACCCCTTCCATGCTGAAGGCAAGGAGAGATGCCCTAAAGAGCAGTGACTAATCCAGCAAGCAGGGAGTTAAATAACATAGGCATGGATTGATCCATATTTATTAGAACCAGTCCTTGATTTACACCTTTAACCCTCTCCATGCTGAGGGCAACTGGAAATGCCCTAAAGTAGTAAAGAGCTGCGACTGTGTCTCGTCCAGCAGGAAGAGTGGTAATGCTGAGCACCAAGCAGGAGAACAACATGTACCTTCTTTTAACAGCTTTTGATATAACGTAGCTGAGTCTTGAACCACGCATACCGACCTACCGATTTTCAAACATACCCTCTAACCCACGTCTCTGGAGACTGTCTTTTCGAGTGTGTAAGCAAACTACATTTAACCCTCTCCCTGCTGGATTAGGCACAGGCACTGCTCTTTAGGGCATCTCCAGTTGCCTCCAGCATGGAGATAGTTAAATTGTAGGGAATTCATGGGAAGACTGAGGGATCCTTGAGATCAGGGAAACTCCTTGGCTTACCAAGGGAATCCTTGAGCTTACTGACAGAATCTCCGTGGCTTAATTAGGGAATCCTTGAGCTTATTGAGAGAATCCTTGAGCTTACTGGAGGAATCATTGAGCTTACTGATGTAATCCATGAGCTTACTGAGCGCATCCTTAAGCTTTTTGTGGAAATCCCTGGGAATTCTTGGACATACTTAGGGAATCCTTTAGCTTATTATTGAGGGAATCCTTGAGTTTAATGAGGCAGGCATGGCAATAGACAATTTTGATTTCAGTGGAAAATAAGTCTGGGTTGCAGGCCCCAAACCAAAATAAATCGATCGCTGGACAAATAAATCAGCGGATTTCCGTGGATCCGCGGAAAATTGCTATGCCTGCTGAGGGAATTCCTGGGCTTACCGCGAGTATTTTCTCCGTCAACTTCTCCATCTCGGACTCAACTTCATCTTCCTCTTCCTTGCTGACTGGTCTTTCTACCTGAACCTTGTCCTCAGGTAAGATGACATTCTCCGGCACACAGAAAATGTTTCTCTTCAAGTACAGCTGAAATGAGAGGCATGACTCTGAGTGTAACCATGGATTTGTTACCCAATTCTCTCCATGCTGAAGGCAATCGGAGATGCCCTAAAGAGCAGTGTCTGTACCTAATCCAGTAGGGAGATGGTTAGCTCGAAGCTATTATCTACAGGCGGAAAGTGAAATAACAAGTAGTCTCATATCCGACAGGAATAGGTGCCTCAGAAAGTTAATGAAGAGCCCTGGTCATGGCTGAGCATAAGTTACTTTGTAATATATTATGCTTCCCTGACCATACACATATAAAAAGTAGCTCATGGTCAGTAGGGAAGGTTAGAGGAATTACTAGCTAAGAGAGGGATGGCGTCGTAGCTTTCACCCACGCAAGATGCTATACACAAAGTGTAGGCTGCCTTCACCAGAATTCTCTCTAAAGTGCCAAATCTGTTCCGTTCTTCAAGCGCGAATAATTATTTACATCAGCGGGAATCTTTCACCAATATGTGACGATGTTCTTCAAGCATCTCCAACAGGTATTATCAAGGGTCAAAAATGAATCCCCGAAAGTGCGTGCTAACATGGCCAAGAAACATCGTATTTTCATTCCGATGCTTATCCTCCTCATTATCTTAGCTCAAGTGAATTTGAGTTTAACATTGCTATGGAAAGATATTGCGCATCTTCTTCTTTAGTTAGTTGTTTTCCAGGTCGTCTTCCAACTTAGTTGATTTCGGCAGACTATTGCGCATTTGCGACATTTGCAACAATTCCTTTTATTAGTATTTATTAAATAAATGGGTGTATTGATTTACAATTGCATGGTCAACATACCTCGAGAATATCAAAAGCTTTGTCTACTTTCGGAACGATGGATTTCTTCATGTTATGTATTCCTTCGCTGACCTCTGAGGACGATATGACCTCTCCATACTGAAAGATGCAATGAATGACAAGTTTTGGACAAAGTAGTGCGGGCAAATTCTCCCTGCCAACTCTTGTCAATTTACAATCACGGGTTTGTTTACAAATTTCATGGTCAAACATATTTTTACATGAAATATGTACATTTGATGCGTCTACACAAGTATATTAGGTAACCAGTTACCTTTTCCACATATCCCACTGGTTTTCAATATTTTCATACTTTATTATTTTTTAATATTTATAGCTACATAGCTTTATTGGTACCAGTAATCGTGAAAGGTTATTTTGACTGTGTTCAATGATTAGAGTTATCCCTAGTCTATTAGACTATAGAAAATGGAGATATTACAGTACATTATAAACTGATTATTCGGGTTTTACCGGAAATGTAAACTGCAATGGAATTTTACCTATGTGCAAAGATATTTGGAGGTACAAAAGCGATAATATGTATGCTTAGTGGATGTCCTTTGCATTTTTATCTCCAATTCGGTCTAAAACGACACCACCTGCCACAAAGATTCTCTTACTCATATCATGGCTGGCATGTTTTTGTATTCACATTCCCTGCATGTACTGGGCCAGATTTACACTGGCTGGTGGTGTGATCCCACAGAATATCCTATCCAGTTTAAAGTAGGGATACCCAGTTGGACACATTATTAACCGGCTCTGAGCTGACCAGTCCTTGCTTCACCCCTTTAATCCTGAGCACCAAGCAGGGGCATGACTACCAACTTTTAACATCTTTTGGGTCTAACCAATATGCCACGGAAGAGGTTGTCTATCAAATGTGTCGTACCTCTGTGTCGATATAGGATTCCATAGCCTCCAGCCCATCGGACAAATAGTCATTTATAGCATTGTAAACTGAAACAGCAAAAGGACATTTTGTAGATGAAATTAATGCAGAAGAAAAGATACTGCTTTCTTTACAAAAATAATTCCCAAACTGAAGTTACTAACATAGTAGATCTCTCTCAATATATTATTATCATATATACCGGTATTGATAACTAAATTCTTAAACATTTGGTCGAATGAACCCGTAATTTTTTTAATATTTCAAATCAAAACAATTATAATTTATTTTTTTTGTTGGGGGGGGGGGGGGGGGGGGGGGGGGGGTGGTGGGAAGAGAGCCTGCAACATGTGTGACATGCACGTCATCATAGTTATATATAGAGAGAATACTAAATAAGTGTCCGTTAGATATATTCATCTTTCAATGAGTTGTTTTCAAACTTATTTAACAAGCAAAACTGAGTTAGATACATTTGAAAACAACGCGAATGGTATCAAAGTTCTAACGGACATGATACATTTGAAAACAACGCGAATGGTATCAAAGTTCTAACGGACATGATACATTTGAAAACAACGTGTATGGTATCAAAGTTCTAATGCACACGATAATATATAAAATATATAATACAAAAGTAAATTTTTTAAAATTTAGTCTCAGGTCATGTGACTGATAATCCTGTGTGAACAGTCATGAGATCAAACCTCCATTGCTGAAAGCTTTCGCTGTGAAACCAAAATACTGGGCCTCATAGACACTCTCCAGATCATCAATGGAGAGTGCATTGTACTCCTCGTCCTCAGAATCACACGTTGTTCTGCTGGTCACTGACATGACTCGACCTACGATAGAGAAGTAATTTAAAAAAATATTTTTAAAAATAATTTAAATCCTCATTTTTATAAATTAAAGGCATATAATCATGGTTGGTTGACATATTTCATGGTCAAGCATATTTTTACCTGAAAGTACATACATTTGATTTGCCATGTAACAAGCTACATTTTCCACATGTCCTGCTGTCAATATTTACATATTCCATTTTTTATCTCACAACAAAATTAGCTGCAGTGCCCCATTTACTATTTTGCTATCTATATGGCACACTGCCACATTAGATAGCAAAATAGTAAACAAGGCATTTTTTATCTACAGAACTGCAGCTAGGAAAAAAATATATGAAGAAAAAAAAGAAGAAAATCTTGAAAACCAGTGGGAAATGCGGAAAATACTTGTGTTGACAAATCAAATGTACATAATTTCAGGTAAAATATGACTGATCATGAAATATGTAAACAAACTGTAAGTCTGCGACCAGGTTACGTATGCCTTTAACGCTCTCCCTGCTGCATTAGGCACAAGCACTGCTCTTTAGGGCATCTCCGGTTGCCTTCAGCATGGAGAGTGTTTGGCCCTGTTTATGGCCGGGTAGTGATAATGCTTCGCTATACTCACTTCACAGGTTAAAGCAGATACTGTACAGCCGACACAAACCTCTTTACAAACCAGGTTTGAGATCATTGAGAAGACTCGTGATTAGAGTTCCAAGAATACTAATATTGAACATAGAAACAGATTCTTTAACAACTGTCAAAAGTCTAATATATATCACTAACAGCAGCTGACGTTTAAACAGTTCCACTCCCGCGCTTACTTGAACATTTAGACTGGTTTTCTTGCTTATTTCCGATACCATACGACGATATACATTAGACGGGATACCAGTTTAGTGATATGAGTGGTCACGTATCCGCAGTAAGAACATATCAAGGTAGGAAGTCGTGTACAAGCAAGTATTGTAAAATTGTTAATCGTGTAGTGCCCCCTATTTCGGTCGGGATAGCCCAGCTTTCGTACTACTTACTAAAACGCTACTTCCGCTTCCAAAACTCAAAGAATCGCACCACCTTTCAAATATATTTGACGTCTGAGACTTCCCCCGTTATATCGCGCAGAACTGGTATAACTTTCATCAGCAAACGTAAGTATGCAATCGAACAAAGTGAAACATTAGAAAATGTAGCTGTGAGATTAATGCACTTTTTAACGTCATATAAACAAAATCGCAAATAACTTACATACAAGCTCTAAAAAAATATGACAGTCACATCGTCTGCTCGCAGGCATGTGTAGCATCATAAATCACGTGACCCCCGTGTCTTGAAGCATTCCCGGCTTCAAGACGAAGACACCTCACCCATTACAGGTTCATCTTGGTCTTATATTTCTTCTGTTAGTATTACCAAACTGCCTCCATGGCATAGTGGTTAGTGCCAGTGTGGTAAGGTTTGTTCTTGGTCTGTGTCTGGGGTGTGGTTGTGTAACCCCAGGCAACCCTCATGTCTTGGGACGGTACAGCAATATACAATTACAGATGAGGCACAAAGCTATTGATGAATACGAGGATTTATTTATCTATGTAAATAGAAATGAGATGCACTCAGATCCAGTGATGAAAAGGTGATCAGCACTGGTTGGAGAGGGCAGGGCAGGGAACTCTTTATATGTCTCTAGAGAGAAGGATTTTACTTGAAGAGTTGAAGATAGATAGATAGATAGATAAGATAGATAGGTAGGTAGGTAGGTAGCTAGCTAGCTATACACTATAAATAAGTAGAGATATAACTAATAAGAGATAATGAAATAATGAAATATAGTTTTGTGTTTTTATATTTTTATATCTTTATGTAATGATGATGTTTGGGTGAGTGCATGTTTGGGTTATTTAAACGGATACACTAACACCAACAGCCGGTGAAAAAAATCCATCCTAGCACAAGTATGGCGTATGTCTACAAAACATGCCAGCTGTGGTACGAATGAAAGAATCTTAAAATCAGCAGCAAACTCAATTCAACAGAACAGAACCTTTATTCACTCGGGTCAAGAACCTTGGCATATGAGGTGCAATATATATTACAAAAATGAACATGGCAATTGTGGACAGGGATTTGCTAGGTTTTCCAATGAATCATGTCCTACAGTGATCTGAACAGCAGAGTATCTACCTACCTATGTGTATGGTAACTCCATCTATGATCTGACCAGCACAGTATCTACCTACCTATGCGTATGGTAACTCCATCTATGATCCGAACAGCAGAGTATCTACCTACCTATGTGTATGGTACCTCCATCTATGATCTGGTTTCCTGGTGGTGAATGTCCTGCACCATTGCAACATCAGACAGAACTCCAGACAGTGACGATTCTGGACATCATCAGACAGCACAAAGTGGCCATCAGCTCTGGTCTTGACAATCATCAATCATTGACAATCATCAATCACTGGACTTAATCTACATCCACTCATTCAATTAGTCTGTTAGTCTGCTCGTCTGTGATATACTTGTAGTCAGGCAGCAAGTGGCACTCTTCATCAATTAGTCTGTTAGTCTGCTCGTCTGTGATATACTTGTAGTCAGGCAGCAAGTGGCACTCTTCATCCGCCCCCTGACTGCTCGGAATCAATCGATACAGTCGGTACAGGTGATACAGTCGGTACAGGTGAAACGGGATATAACGAGACAGTGGGTATTGGTCTCCCCATCTGTGTGTGCATGATAGTGTACAGGTACGAGAAGTGTAAACATTGGTACAGGATAACTGTTCAATATCATGCTTTCCCATTTGCTTATCAATTAATCAATATTGAATGTTTTATATACAACAACAGGTACATGGTAGTTGTTCAATATTGTGTATTGCCATTTACAGATCAATTAATGAATTAATATTGATTTTGTGTGCATGTGTATGCCGTAATTACCCTAATAATTCAAACCCTCTAATAGTTTGAACACCTACATTAATTAGTGCATTCCATATCGGAATTTTATGAGGCCGCATATTGCCTATGGCATTAAGATTCTTGGAGACGGTTAGGGTATTAATTCTTCTATGTATAGTTCATTACCAGCCTTGCTGAATTTAGGCTCACAATATAAGATTCCCGGCTTCAAATATGTAACTTTGTCAAGTGTAATATGTTGTTACTGGCATGTAAATGCATCATAGTGATTCTAATTTTTGCAGTGAATTATATACTCTTCAAATATTCCTAAGCAAGAATTTAATGTTTTTGTTCATATATTCTTTGGTACAATATCAGAACCCCAAGTAAAAATGTCCTACTTTCCAAAGAGTATTATGTTACACCATACACACCAATTATTCATGTTTTCATTTGCTTTCGCTGAAGAATTAGTGGTATACTACAACTGGCTAGAATATTGCACTGCTATCAATCCCTGTGTACATGAATGCTCAAGAATGTACATTTATATATTGGCTATTCCTGCTATTTTGACCACCAAATCACTATGTACAATTCAAACGTTTAAAGGCTTTCGAGGACGAAAGCCACATGACGCCCATGCATGGGTACTATCATAGTGTTAAAATTCAGTTAATATTCCTTACAATACATTATGCAAAAGTACGATTTGATAATGAGCTGTTGAGAGTTCTTCCTGTGGTGGCCATTGTTTCTGTATTTGCTGACATTATCAGTGAAGGATTACTACGCCGCAACATCTTTCCTTGATCCACGAGAAAGCTTAATCTTTCATTGGTATATTCATTTAATAGTCGCCGAACTGTCTAACCTTTCCACACACACACACACACACACACACACACACACACACACACACACATATATATATATATATATATATATATATATAT
>JAUTBT010070910.1:0-13706 GCA_032361225.1 Lepetodrilus schrolli
ACCAGCGTGGCGGTCACCTGTGTCGGTCTCAGAGGTAGTAGTAGTAGTAGTACTAGTAGTAGTAGTAGTAGTAGTATTAGTAGTAGTAGTACTAGTAGTACTAGTAGTAGTAGTAGTAGTAGTAGTAGTAGTAGTAGTAGTAGTGGTGGTGGTAGTAGTAGTATATGAGTTTCTATTCAATCCATGTGATCAACTAAACACAGTTAGATCATGGGGAACCTGGTTAGTATCAACGTTAAATTCGTTAGGAACTAAGTGTAATCATGGTGAGTGAACATTTGCATTAGTCTTCAAGTACTTCATTTCAGTTTTATATACATCGAGTATTCTTCAGTGCATTTTCTGATGACTGGAACTCTTGATACTTAAACGCCTGTTTGAGTGGCTTACTCTGCATGTAAATTGTTAGACATTTGTTAGTAGAAGACATTCCTGACTATGTTGTGTTTCTTTGACTTGTGTCCTAAATGTAAACTTGTATAGATGGACATTGTGTTTACGAACAAATTTGACATGTGCCTGGCGTACATACAGATACACGTATACTAGAGACTTACCAACCAGATTGTGTCATCCAATCTGTACATAAATTTATAAACAACTGGAAAAGTAAACACTGAACAAGTCTGAAATGTCTCGTTTTAATTCTTAAAAGATAGCTACTACAGTGAACTAAAGTTGTTTGGATTTCCATGATACGATTTAAAGTACATCTTTAAGTGTAGAGCCGTCTGTATAGTCTAGAGGACGATTCATGCCAATTTTACATTAATTTAAAGGCATACCTCATACATAATGTTGATGCTCTTACGAAAAATAAATACTAGTATCATATATATCCAAACTATATTCATTATGTATACATGGGTTTTTGTACCTACACATTCCTTCCACGCTCACTGCTGCCATAACTAAGTCTGAGCATCATAACTGCGTTCCTGTTGTTGCAATCAAACATCTGAACAGTAGCTGTTTTTACACATGGGAGCAATGCCGGGTGCCAGAGGGAAAGAGCCCAATTTCATTACATTCGATGCAAGGCAGATAATTCACTAACCGGCTTTAGATATTGAAGTATCTGTCGCGTGCACGTGCTTGGTCAATGTATCATATTTAAATGTGATTAATTCACATTGTGGGGTAATCACACACCACTAGAGCAGTGTTTCGGAAGTCTATGTCACGGTGTCAGATCCTCCTACTGGTTAAACAGTGCTTGGACAGTGCAATACATTACGTGTGTTTTACAGCAAATGCGACAGTATAGCCTATGCTATTATATATTAATATCGTAGTTCCTCGGTAGGGTTGACTCAACACATCAGTGTTTATATAAGACGAATATATATATCGATCGACGTTTCATTACTACTCGAAATGTCATGTTCGTAAACATGTTTACTACATATTAGATAGTGATAATACTGATATTTATTTACATCTGCATACATATATATTTATAATAATAATACATATAATAATAATAACAATAATAATAACAATAATTAATATAATAGTAATAACAACAACAACAATAATAATTTTTAAAATAACAACAACAACAATACTAATAATAACAACAATACTACTAATAATAACAATAATAATAATAACAATAATAATAATAAAAACAACAACAATAATAATAACAATAACAGCAACAATCATAATAATAACAACAATACTACTAATAATAACAATAATAATAACAATAATAAATATAATAATAATAACAACAACAACAATAATAAAAAATTTAAATAACAACAACAATAATAATAATAACAATAATAATAATAATAATAATAAGAACAATAATAATAACAATAACAGCAACAATAATAATAATAAGAACAATAATAATAATAAGAACAATAATAATAAAAACTATAACAACAATAATACTAATAACAATAACAATAAGAAGATGAAGAAGAATACAAAATAGCAATATTAACACTTTATCATGCCACTTTCTGTTTTAGCTCATCAACTTGTTCTCTGTTTAATGCGTTTTGAAGTGTAGACATGACACTACAAGATACAATGTTTTCTATGCAGTACATTAAATGATGCATATTTATATAGATGGAGTGCTTTATTTTCAACGCTAACTGAAACTAAGACCATTCATCTAGAACGTGGAAAACGTCAACGTCAACGCCGCCAGATGGCGCTCGACACCCTCTTAGCACTGTCTATATTAACTTGGATGTGCCTGCGGGGCAATATGGCGTGTTGATGATGTGGTTAGCGGTTCAACAACACTATTTCTCACATAAATAATCGTATCATGTTGGTAGCTTCTGGATATTGAACGCTCAAAGTCGGCCATTTCTCCTCTGTTGGCGAGTCATAGGTGCTTTCTTGGAACAGTGCTAAGGCTAATCTAACATGATAATTCACCATAGGTTCTTCTTCTCATATATGAATAATGCACGAATTCTAGCTTCACTCCGGCTTAGTTATGGAAATGAATGCAAGTATATGACAAAGTTGGAGCTTACATCTGTCCCCGCTAAGATATATCTAAGTGAACCGCATGCACAGAGCAAATATGTATCGCTGGATATATTTTTAGTTACATTTACATATCCATTTCATCTTCGAACAGAGCTTATGCATAATTTAAAATTGATCGTAAGTCCATGATATCATTGAGGCCAAATCAAGGTTAGGTTTCGAGTAGGAACACCGAATAGACTAAATACCATCAAAGTGACGAGTAACATGTATTGCCCATTTAGACTTATCTGCTGCAGCTATGATCTTGGTATATTAGACAGCTTGTCCTTCTCTCCCTCCCCCACTACCACCATCAACAGTTCTCTGTCATTCCATCATCAAACTCAACATATCACTGAACTCGTATTTGAAGACGGCCACATGTAGTTGTTATGTTATTGCAGGGTCGGTCAAATCAATAGGAAATATATCATTTACGATACCACACTATAAAACACACGCCATCACCGTATGACGTGACAGAATGACGTGTTGGTCGATGACTAGTCGGTACGGTCTGGCAATCGGAGACCTATAGTTAATGCCAAAGTTCCAATACTTAGAAAGCAACCAGCATACGTGGGTCAAATGACCCGTCTGAAAGGACCATACCGCCTGCTGTTAGACGACGTACTGGCCATTATTACGGACACAAACATGACCACAGTGAGAGATGAAACGTACACGCGACAAGGATCCTTCATAATATTGGCATCTTATTCGATGACATTTAAACATTGACAGCATGTCTTCATGACAATTCCATATTCTTAGACAAAGTATATATGCCATATTGGTTTACATCAGCATGTACTAATTGCAGCTACATTCTCTTTGTTAAACGAACCCTACGACTTCAACATCTCATCAGTTTACCGCACTGTACATGACAATACTATTGATGCCATGTCCACGTTGCTGTACTGCCTACTATGACAAATGAACAACCATTAAATGTACCATTATCCCAGTGGATTTAACGCTTGTCAATTAATTCAGAATGTAAGTGTAACGTATATGCTAATATTCGTGTCGTATTTACTTATCACTGTCAAACTGATCTATAGTTATTATGTCCGGAGATTAGAGGGGGTATTCACCCCTGAACCAACGAAGTCTCATTTAACTAATTCATATGTTCTAGAAGATCCGTCACGTCCAGATCTTACTTCTATCGAAACCCTTCGCTTGATATCATTTATAACACGTCCATTGCTCATCTAATATTCATAATTTTATCTGGGATCTATTGATATTCTTTGAAGTAGATATAGCCATCTTTGTGAGGAGATCTTCAGGATATTCGTTAAGATGGGATTAACATGCGGAAGGTATACTACAGTAGACATTAATGGCAACTAACCAACAGTAACGGTTATTCCTATAGTTGATCGTATAGATATGGTGTTTTCATGAACATGATCTTAATTTGCGTAGCGGATTCGTGATATTTCTGTGAATTGTGATCGGAATATATTAGAATGTCAACATACCACCGCACATGAATACCTTTTACAAACAAAGTCTAGCTATTACCTGGTAGTCGATATATTGATCGGTTTCCCTTCAGTCCTGAAAACATGTGCATATATTGTTACTATTCTATTTCTGTTTCTTAGCAGGTCTATATCTACTGGTATTGATTATATCGACCTATGCTTTTGGGGGTAATATTTGCACTTCCAGATTGCTTTGGAATTTATGAATGAAAAATCACGCACCTACGAGAAAACACCAGCACAACCTACGGGCAGAAATTAGCATCACAGGCTATCAGAGATGTTATAGGGAATCCTTCCATTGACCGTTACTGAACTAGTATAATCAACAGATAGCCTGCAGGTCTCCCTTTAATGAAATGGACCTTTAATCCTATCAGAGGCTGAGCTAGAACCGAGCTGGACGGGCTACAATGCTGCTGAGAAATTCGCCGTGCGATAAGCCATAGTGATGTCTGTTCAGCAACTAAAGTAACAACAACAGCTTTGATAAATATATATGTTTTCACTAATGTGGTCATTCAAACGCATACCGTTTAGAAGCTGACAGGAATGAAAATTCATACTTTTTGTTTTAAACAGTCGGTTGTACATCCAATGTTGATATAAGGACAAATATAGCAATAGGTGACTGGTCTAGAGGCGAGTTTTCCCAAACGCACCAAAGAAAAATAAGAAGGAGAACAATAATAATAAGAAGAAGAAGAAAAAGAAGAAGATGAAGAAGAAGAAGAAGAAAGTGTACATTTATACTTCGCCAAATCCATGCTCTAAAGCGTACTCAAAGCGCTACATTATTACTTCGGCCAATGGGTCAATGTGTTCTCCTTTTTTCCTTCTCAACTCCCTGCGAAGTATGTAACCCAAGCTGCCATTCAAGGCGCTAGACAGTTATCGTTCACATGCCCATGTAAAATAATCGTTTAGGTGATGCTGTTTCGATACAAGAATTGGAATAAAATGTCCGACCTAACGTGACCATATTAATGGAGATTCGTATTAAACACTCATCCTACACTGAGGGCGGAATGAGTGTAATAGTATATGTCATACCATCGTCTATAGCCAGTCTCAGTAACTGCTCTACATTCCGTCTCTGTTCAAGCAGGCATACGCATTGACCATGTATTTCAGATGATGGCCATACTTGCATAGACATATCTCTTCATATCACAGTGAACCTTTGCATCCTTAAATCTCAACAGCTCCTTTAACTGATCTTTCTATACACTTGAACTTGGCCAACGATTACGTCCCCGTCAACATCTGAACCTGTGTCCTTGGCCCAATTAGGATCTGCTTTGGTATAAATATACATGGACATGTCTCATTCCTTCTTCAACCATCGTGTTTCCTCAAATAGACGCCGTTGTCAAACAGACATCGACGGTAATGGTGGGGCACATGACAGACTGGGGTTACTAGCAAAATACTTATGATATCATCATCGGTCTCAAACCTAAGCCTCTTGAACGTCGTGTGTTTAGGTTGGTTTTACTATACATTACACCGTGATGACGAATTCTGTTCAAAATTCTCATTTAACATATCTGCCAAATATGTATATAGATCACGTACATCCTTCATATAACCCATTGTGAAAAATAAAGTTAAATGAATATATAATGGTATGCATTTTGTGGACGATGACGAGATTCCCAAATAATACAATTTGATTAATAATCCAACATCCTCATGGACATCGTATCGGTTTCTATGTTCTGTCCTCAATACCGTTTCACAATAGAGAATATATCAAAGTTCATTTATAATTTTAAATGGTACTGAACTACTTTGGGAAGCTGTATGGTTCTATTTTATGTTGTTGATCAGTGTATGAGGTTTCTTCTCGCTTCCGGCTGCGGCTGTGGCTGTGAGAGGTACTATTTATTCGTCTTGGTGGTTGACATAAGGACGACTATTTTCTTTAATAATTATATTTATTTACGCTGATGACATTAGACAACTCACAACAATGATGTCGCCGGCACCGGGGACTTGCGCACACGTCTGCGCACGTCACGTCACGCCGTTCTCGAGGTCTCAGGTGTTCGTTCTCCGATCTCAGTTTCCCCAGCTCCCCAAGTTTCCCCAAGTCATTGTCTACGTATTATATTCCTGAATCCCAGCGTGTCACGATCGTCTAACTGACCAATCGTCATGTTACCCATCATCTAAAGTCTTTGGTCCTACTTTTCCATGCAACCCTATCTGTGCTGAGACAGCGTTCCACATATACGTATATCAATTCCACCAAATGGTCTCTTTGACGATACAGTTTACACTGTGCGCTTTATGAAATGCTCACGCTTACCTATTCCCAAATATACAATGCAAGTAAATATTTCTGAATATTTATAAGACCAAATAAATAGTGTTCTTGCCTACGATACTACTGCTAAAGATCAATTAGGTACAGGAATTCTATCAACTTCCTGTGGTATATACATTACAATTTACAACAATGCTTTAAGTATAGGTATGTGTAGATCATTAAAATCCAGGAGGATCATTATGAACATAGAAAAAAGCAAGCAGCCTCAGACATTAATAAATATAATTGTTTTAAATAAATGTCATATCATCAATTAATTCGACGGGCGAAAGTTTAAAGAATCTTCGTCAATGAAAACGATCAGACGTATGAAAATAGAAAACCTAATCATTTATATACGCTTTGAACTGTCTCCTATACGATACGTGTATTTATCACATAACATAAGTTTTTGAGTGCAATAAACCCTATGCAATGAATATAAATATTTTCATTAGTGCAACAACACACTAGATTTTAAGAATATTGTAGCAAATATCACACTGTCACAATTGTATTCATACGCGATATTAAAGTATTTGGGGACCGCCTTTAGAGCTTATTCTTGTGACTTAATTTGTTGAATATAAAGTTATAATATTTCTTCAATTAAATATGCAAACACATCCGCGTGCTCTAATCCAGTTAAAAAAACATTTGCCTATATACAGTGTTTCTGACTGAAAATCGATATTACAATAGTTTGTACAGTTATGTGATAACTAGAATCTCACATTCGTGTTCATATAATACTGAATTTATTAAACTCGTTGGCATTTATATCATTGCCAACTCGTTTAATAAATTCAGTATTATATGACCACTCATGTTAGATCATCCCTCCTCCTTCTATCTCTCTCTATCTATATCTATCTATCTATCTCTCTCTTTATTTATTTATCCGAGGTTTCTATTGGTGATGGCCAGTTCCGAAGGTACAAAACTCAAATATTTGGTATTCTTGATGCTGGGCCCAGGGTCAGTGACGTGGCCAGACGTTTTGGTGTAACCAGAGTCACTGTACAGAGTCCACTGGATCCATAAATGACCGCCTTCCGAGCGGCCGTCCACGAGTTACGTCGGCTGCGCAGGACCTGTACAACCGAACCAGCACTCTCAGTAATCGGTTTCAACCAGCCACCATTCTTACCCGACAGATCCGCATTCATGCTCAGTCAGGAGACTCAGGACCTGTCTGAAAGCCTTTCATTCCATGCCTTCTTTAATTATTGACAGTTTTGGTTCATGGGGTGGTCACACTAATGGCCCAGTAATGGCAGCAAGCACGCGTGACACCTTGTGATATTATAGCACACACACCTCCTCCTAAATGGTGTGGTTATCTAATTCCAGATTTTCTGCCATGAATATCGTCTGGTTTTGAAATACATGACTATTTATTACATGCATACTTTCTTTTTTGGTTGAATATATATATAGACACTAGCATTACTAGTTTAGCATACTATTAGCTCCAGTCAATAGTTGCACACAGGTATACAGTAGAACGTATTTGATACAAGAAGGACACTATCACTAATGTAGAAGAAATTAATGTATTTGAGCTAATTGAACCATTAAAGATATGCAACTATTCAGTTTCCTATAATGGTATAATGCACACAATGCACATAAAACACGTATCTATACAGTATACCAGATCATGAAGGAAATCCGCTAATCTAAGTCTATAACATTAATTAAACATTAATAGGATTACTATTACGCTTGAAGAATGCTAATCTGAAAGTTTCAAATACTTCCTTGAACAATTCGATCATAAAAAATTATCTTATTGCCATTTCTACAGCCGTAAGGAAACATACATCTGGGCTAATAGACCAAATCTAACACTCCTTATATGATTTAACGCGAAACTGCTTCGCATTATATTGCGAAGAATCACATTAATATGTCTACGCACTAGTTGGATTTGGCTGTGATGATCAGGCAATAAGCTGAAATGTTCCCCACTTGCGTCTTATTTGGTCTAACAGTGATGCACTGTGCATATCTTGTTGCATACACAGTACGTCTAATGATGCCATAGAATATGACGAGCAATAGGATAACTAAGGTTGCTGCCTTCAAAGTGCCGATAACAATGTGTCGACAGACAAACAACAATATATTAGCAATGTGATCTGACATTTAAAGTTTAGTGTAGCAATATCCAACACAGTAATCACACATACCGTATGATATTTGGTATAGTACATCGCCAAAGAAAAACACTTGTATATTACTAATTTGTCATAAGATAAATTAATATATTTCTCGTTTCATATGAGAATGCTTCATCATTGGGTTTAATGAGAGTGTAGTCCAAGGTTTAATTTCTAGATACGAAGACAAGTGAGTGTAAAGAAGAATAAACTAGCACGATCTATATTACAATACAATAAATCACATTAATTTTTAGAACGATAAAGGAGCAGCCTTAGTTGATGTAATTTTCCCATATTAAAAAAACTGTCCATGCTGATTTCATCAATAACCATATACATCAGCTCATCTACCTTGAAGGGACATTGGCATTAAATAAATAAAACTCATTTCCACAATAGTAGTCTTTATTGCTACGCTGTGTATTGTGGATGGGAAACACAGCCCATCTCTAGAACAATCTTGAACAATCCATCTTACTGTCGAGTTGTGGAAGGGATAGCTCATTGAGCTGCGTTCTTAGTACTCGGTTCGAATCCCGCCTGGATGATGGTATCATCTCCAAATAGCGAGAAGATAAAAGTTGTATTCTCCATGGAACATACCGTGGGTCTTGTTCTAACACATACTTATAGTGGAGCCTCCAGACAGTGAAAGCCATCTAAGCAAAAGTACTGAAACATACCACTAACTTGGTTCTATAATCTCATAGGACTTAGGTAGTGGAACTGTGGTATATTCACAAACACACACACACACACACACACACACACACACACACACACACACACACCGAGAGAGAGAGAGAGAGAGAGAGAGAGAGAGAGAGAGAGAGAGAGAGAGAGAAAGAGGACTCATCTAGGGAAGTTCAAAATATTATATAATGTAAGTCATACTGCCAGCAAAATGCGACACAAGTTATGATGATCCAGTTAAACAATTACTGAAATAAACACCTTTGATGACAAGTCTTTGGGGAAAAACCCCACTTACAATGAATCGTGAGATGTTTGACTAAGAAGTCACCTTTTATTCGATTTAGTTCCTCAATGTTTATAGCAATTCTCTAGTCTAGCATACACTGACATTCTCTGGGTTAGGTTTAAGTATTTATTAGTGAATGAACCAATATTAGACATCGTCACTGTACCTCCCTTGACTACGATACGTTTAGCATGTTGCGAGTGAACTACAGTAGACATTGGTGAGAATCTACGTAGGACAGCCGTAACAGTATTCTCTGGCACAAGCGTAGTGTCAGTAAATACTCCAGCGCAACGTCATTTGTGATCTTGTGTCTACCAGGTTATCTGACAATATTGTCCAAGCAAACACACCACAGACTGCATATAAACATAGTCTACAAACACTCCCAATCTCGCTAAGATATGGCAAACCCATAGTCTATATATTGATCATTTGCTTCCCTTGGAAAAATATTTTCACAAATTGTTAGCGTTGTATGTTTGCTCATCGTAGGACTATGCCAATTGACATTGATTATCGACTCAGTCTACTCAAATTCAACGAAGATGTGGTGTTCACATGCATTTGCCTCTCCGGAATGCAATAGAATGAAAAATCACTCATGCACGATATAATATTATCGTATCATATGGTTAACACTGGCGTCGAATGCAATAGCGAATTGTTACATTAACCCGTAAGAGCAAGATACGTAATATGACTGTATGCTATTATTACACTCATATCAAAGGTAGGATATACATATACATAAGTGAGTTTTCACTCCCGCTAAACTTGACTTACGCACCTACTTTCACATCATGTGACTAAAAGTCAGATGTGATATAAATAATAGCTCGATGGTAGCCTTCAGCCGGCTCCGTGGCGTAATGGTTAGAGCATCGGCCCGGAGTGCGGGCTCGATCACATCATACAAAAATACGTTAAACGATGGTAGTTGTTCCCCTGCTTGGCAACCCTCTCCAGCTCCATGCTGTGAGACACATGCGTCCCAAGGAGGGACCAGTCTGCCGAAATCAGCTAAGCTGGAAGGCGACTGTCCCACCCCACCCACACACCAGCTTGGCGCTCAGCATTAAAAGGGAAGTATACAGAAACAGCTGGTCGGCTCGGAGTCAGCACAAAGTGTCTGAGTGGGATACCCATGTTCAACTGCGACATGTGGTATTTCAAGAGTGCTAGCACTATAAAGACTGGTGGAAATCCAGACTAGTCAAGCAGACAATATCCATGCTGTGAGACAAATGCGTTCCAAGGAGGCACCAGCCTCCGAAATCAGCTAAGCTGGTAGGCGACTGTCAAAGTAGTAAACACACGCACGTAGCCTTCCTAACCCAGTGCAATCGTTTCTGACTCTTTTATCTCACATTCAACTATGAGTGCTCGCCACGCATAGTTCATCGCCAGTACGAGCACATTTTTTCATACTGATAGGTAGCGACGTTATTTTCGTCTTAATTAACGTGTAATAAGTGTCACTTTCAGAAGGAACGATCATTTGACCTTTATAATCACATATATATTCCTGACCGTGTTCTCAGTGTAATCAATTTCTGTAACATCTACCGTGTCAAGAACATCCTAATGTTCTGTCGAATCGTAATGCCCCGGAGCTGTAAGAAGTTCTACATCCGTAGGACTAAGTCGTGCATATGTCAAAGTCAGTGCCTTCAGGTGTAAGTTCTACTGTATTATTTCATATCGATTTGACCACGATTATATACATTTTTCAGCTGTCGCCTATTCTTGTAACAGACATCAGCTGCTTAGTTGAGCAAAAAGAAAGAATAAAGATAAATATATACATATCATATAATTCGACTCTGCAGCGAAATGGTATGTAAATCATTTAACGATAATTCAAGCAAATCAATTTTGACGGAATTGCTCCTATGTTTCCCGAGGGAATTACCAACTTTCGTGTTTATAGTGTTTAAATATATACTTAAGAGCATATTGATTTTTATATACGTAAGATCTTATTAGCTATCAATAATAACATGAAGAGTACAATGAAGAATATAAGGTACCTGTATTTATGATATTTGACTATAACATACATTCGAGTAAGCGCGATTTTGAAACTGTCTAAAATGGGATAGTAACGAACATACCTGGTTCCACTGCGAGAGTGTAGAGCGATCGACATATATAATAGTGTTCATCGGGTTAGTTCTATGCACCTTGTTTCGTTTCATGCATCAACGCGGCTGTGCCTTTGCCATCCATAGCAGGTAACAACTAGTTCTGTCCATTCAGATTCCAAACTAATTCTGCTAATGTTCTTATTAAAAACAAACAAATAAACAGACATAGTATGGCTTTAATAGCTTTAATTTAACGAAATGTTCACTCATTGTAAATGCAATAGATTCCCAATTAAGTAGTTCACGTAGTTCCAGTTTTAAAAAAAGCTCCCTCATTGAGACGCACAAGCTTCCAGACGGGCTAAATGCATACATGATACTAGTTGAATCCATATTTGCCGAACATGATGACGGTATAGGGTATATAGGAAGGTGATGTACTCCGCGGTAGATTGCCATTGACTCTTTGCTTTGCCATCCCCTTGACCGTAACACATAACGCGACAGAGAAGACCGACTAAAGCCGTAGTCACACTGAGCCAGATATCGACGACGAGAACGAGACTAAACGTTCCGAATTTCGCTCCGCTGTACATAGCGGTCACATTGGCGCTTGTAACGATTTTTTCTCTCAACAATGTTGTTATCGTAAAATTGTGACAGCGCCTGGTGCATCATTGTGATTAGCTACCAAGCACCACCATATTACTTTTTGTTCTATTGACGGGGATTAGAGACGCTTTCAAGATTCTTTCACTTATATCACGGCTTGTCAGTTTAGGACGAGAGGACACCAGCAACACCCGTAACGCCGAATGTTGCAGTAAACCCGCGAGCATCGGCTGGGACGGACAGACCAAGTTGCACTGCCACGATGCAGCCATAACATAATATCACGATCGCGTCGGACACTTGAACCCGGGCCCCTATGATGGGGTTTGAACCTGGGGGCGTTCTACTCGTTATTAACAACGGTATATTACGGATATACTCGCTAATTGAGGTGAAATTTGAAGATACAGATTCTGTATGGGCCTAAGTAAGGACACACGCACTAAGAAGGATGTTCCTCTTAGTTGTCTGATTCAACTCTGTCCTTCATTTCAATTTGATTAAGCTTGAAAACTCGTGTTCTTCGAATTGTTTGCATCTATTGTGATCAACATCTCCCTACCTTCAACCTAATTTGAATACAGTACGCTGGTATGGTAATATAATATAGAAGTTTAATTTGAAATAACACCAAATCAATCAATACTATACCTTCAGTATACCTCTACATGCGTCAAGAATAGAGGTATTATAATTCACAAACCAACTCTAATGAAACACTGGAAATGGTACAATCCCACCTACACCATATGTATACAGGTCCCTAATCAATGTGGGAAGACTATTCAAGATGACCTCGAGTTCTGGCCGTAGAATGTGACCTGCAGAGCATTTGTCTCCAGAAATACTGGTATGTGAACGATGACGAGGAGACTGGACGAAACAATAACCAATTCTAATCGATACAACAAATACAAATGTTATGGTAATACTTCTAACTGTCCTCATGACCCAGCTCACCCGAACATCTGGATTACGTAATGGTTCGTCGCAAATGGGTGAAAGATTCCCGCAGCGACGTTAAACTCCATAATTACTCATTCACGTAATGGAACTATACGATCAGTGCGCAGAAAACGTAGAAGTAATAATCATCGGAGACTTCAACGCAGATCGTGCTAGACGTTTGTACAGGTGTACTGAGGAACGTGCTGTGTACAGGTGTACTGAGGAACGGATATTAACTACGTTAATGAAGGGGATTAGATTGAAGATTATAACGACTTTATTGTGCGGTCCCTCCATGCTTCCACAGAGAACACTATTCCATGCACCAGTTTTAACTCGCGATTAAAACCCTACTGGAACAAAGATAATTTGAAAGCACCTCACAACGAGATGAGAAGACGTAGAAAGGTCTGGGTAAATAATGGTAAAACACGCGACGGACATGATGACTTCTACCTCCAATATAAAGAAGCGAAGAGAAATTTCAGAAGAAAGCACAGGCGAGCAAAATAGCGTGTACTTGACGATAGACTTGATGAAATATCAAATGCAGCTGAAGTTGACAAAAACGAATACTTCAGAACTATT
>JAUTBT010070921.1:0-13704 GCA_032361225.1 Lepetodrilus schrolli
TATATATTTATTTATTTATTTATTTATTTATGACGTTATGCTGTACTCAATTAGCAACCTTGTTCTTGTATATACGCAAAGAAAAATGACATACTTACAAGAATATAGATTACGGTACACAAAATTTACGGTACACAAAGGGTATCGATAAACTAAATACGATTTTAGAATTGAATTTCTGGGACATTTTCAAGTAAATTAACATACATCGATCAGTTTGGGAACGAAAAGATAAACATTCATCACCGAGATATAGGTCATCGGTCATCGGTCATCGGTCACGTATACACGGTTGGATAGGTATATGGTTAGGTCCCCTATAATGGTCATTATTCAGTTTAGTAAATGTGGACAACCACCCAGTGACACTGCATCAACAGTGTAAGACCTTCTTTGCAAGATTTCCCCGTCAAGTACATCTTTCAGATTATTTTTACTAAACTACAAATATATTTATTTCCTAATTAATTACACCTAATTATCCTTTGGCGAATTTGTTGCAGCTAACCGAAATTAAATATTAAGCTTTTTCCCTAATTGAAATAATGATATTATGTATTAATCTATCCCATAAACACGCAAAGGATATGGAATCAGTAATTTCCTCCGACAATAAATATGATTATCTTCAGGATTGATTCAATATTTCAAAGCGAATTGAGCACAATCAAGTCCTGTTCAAAATTATTGTTCGCGATTAGTGTACCGGTACTGTATACATTGATAACTTCTAGACAGAAAATCACGAATATCTAATGCTCTTTAGACGGGAAATTAATATCGACAGGAAATTCATTTCGACATTACGACATTGAATTCTTTTCGGCTTTCGATTGATTTCTTTATGAAGAAGTCCCAACTTATCACAAAGCAATACTGTATATATACGAAGAAGGTAGCACAGCAAAACATTGCCTGCGACGTGTTGGAAACATGTTCTGATCCATCCAGCATATTGAATATATACACGGTATTTTGCTGTTGCTTTGAGGAAACATCCGTATTTGTATTTTTAATAATGAAGACGTTTTGGCTCACGTTTGCGTTTCTTTTTGACATTGCCCTCGCTGCAATGTGCACGAATACTATGTTTGTGCGACTTCCCAACTGCGTTACTGATTATGCGCATCCGGCTAACGCCACGTCATCCACGACCGTGACGTCATTAGTGGACTGCTTGAGAGCGTGCACGCAAAACGCAATGTGCACGGCTGTTAACGTCTGCCCTGTAAACGACACGATGAGAACTTTCTGTCACGTATTGGACGTTGACAATGTTGCGTCATGCGCGAGTTTGGAATTTAAACCCAACTGTTCGTACTTGCAGCTGGACAAGGTAAAGTATTAATTTTAATTTATATTGTCATTTCAGTAGGTGTAAGGAAAATCGTTAAATATGCCAACTTATTACTACGTGTACATTCAAGTTTTGCAAATCTAGTGGAAACCTGGAAATGTTACCTTATTGCAGCTCAAATTTATGTTCGGCTTTCGCAATTGTTCAGTAGGACAGACAGACAGACAGACAGAGGCTAGGCCTACTACATTTTGCGCTTACAACAGTTTTTCAACAATCTCGTTATTGTTATTGGTGTGACCGCGCCATTAGACTAACTGTAGAGCTACGTAGCGTTAGATTGTGAAAATTATTCAACTTCTAACATGTACGGGTTTTGCAATAGAGCAGATTTATTCTTCTCCGTCATCTTCATTTGTCATTGTTCTTGTACTGCTTCTTCTTCTTCTTGTACTGCTTCTTCTTCTTCTTGTTTCTTCTTCTTCTTGTACTGCTTCTTCTTCTTCTTGTACTGCTTCTTCTTCTTCTTGTACTGCTTCTTCTTCTTCTTCTTGTACTGCTTCTTCTTCTTCTTCTTCTTGTACTTCTTCTTCTTCTTCTTGTACTTTTCTTTTCCCTTTCTCGTTTGTAATCGCCTTGAGCATGCTTTATCGGTGCGGAGTTTAGAGTATTATAAGTGTCCTTATTATTAGTACTATTATTATCTTCTCCGTCATCTTCATTTGTCATTCTTCTTCTTCTTCATCATCTTTTCCGTCATATTCTTTTGTCCTTCTTCTTCCTCTTTTTATTCAGACCTCCTTCATAATCATCATCGTTGTATTATCACCATTCTTCTTCACTGCAAAATATATCGATGATCCTTTCACGGATCCCATCATGGGCGAGGTCTGAAAGTTGGGAGTTGTACAGGTGTTCTACTAGAGGGATCCGTAAATGGATCTTTGACATTTATTTGCTGTAGGATAGGTAGTAACAATAGCACTACGGTGCTACTATTACTAATTAATAGTAATAATAATATTTATAAATTATTAATTTATCTTTCTCGTCACCAGAAAAAGAAGTGTCTAAACGGCGGACGCCTAGACGTGGCCAATGACAGCTGTATCTGTCCGTTTGGCATCAACGGGGATGACTGCGAGATCTTGTTCCAGGGTATGCATCCCGGAGAGAGAGAGAGAGAGAGAGAGAGAGAGAGAGAGAGAGAGAGAGAGAGAGAGAGAGAGAGAGAGAGAGAGAGAGAGCGAGACTGTTAATTACCCGTGTCTGGAAAGCCGGGCGTACAGTGACGGGGTGTGTATCTGTGCTGAGAGAGTGAGAGAGAAAAGAGAGAGAGAGACTTAGTTTCAATTAAATACATAGTGTTAAATTCCAGATTGTACTGAGAGAGAGAGAGAGAGGAGAGAGAGAGAGGGAGAGAGAGAGAGAGAGACTTAGTTTCAATTAAATACGTAGTGTTAAATTCCAGATTGTACTGAAGCTTACGCGTCTGGTTTGCGAGCTCATGATCGATTGTCACACCTCCTCATCCAGCCATTGACTTCTCCTCGACCTTTCACAGTCCGCTGCATACTCACGTATGGAGGTTACACCATCATGGAGGACCGCACGAATGACAAACTGTGCCCGAACATGACCTTGAACCTGACCTGGGAGGAAATGAAGTACAGCGTGGGCGACCAGACCGGATGTTCCTTCTGGCTTGGACTAGAGTACCTGCATCAGATCACGTCTCAAGCAATTTACAAACTGGACGTGTACGTTCCGAAGCCGCCAAACCATGGCCACGCCATCTATACCAACTTTAAGATTGGAAACGAGGCCAGTGGCTACGTTATGACGTACGGCGCCTACCAGGAACACTCAAAACCAGCAGACGACGGCTTCGCACACGACAGAGTTGACGGTGTTCGCGGGAAACCATTCGCTACTACCGACAAACCGGATCCAAGTGGATGCGCAGAGAGCATGGGAGCAGCGTGGTGGTACGGTGGAACCTGTCCGGAAATAAACCTACATCTGCGCATGAGTGGAATGCCTGCCTCAATGCACGCCTCCTGGGTGGATGGAGGCCACTTGTATACGCTTGCCAGGCTGACTATGGGTCTGAAAAGGACCCAGTAATACCTAAACTGTCAGGCTGACAATGGATTTGATAAGGATCCAGTAATTTCATATACTTAAATCATGGCTCGCAATTAGGCAGCCCGGCTTTATATGCTCCCAAATCCATATAATGTCCGGATGATGATAGCTTGGAGCATTATACGGCATATAAACTAGGGTTAATGGCATATAAAGCCCAGTGAAAATGGAACAATTTGGGACTACTTACACTTTATATATATGCCTTACGTGGGACTTGAATCAACGGCCACGGAATCACTCGATAGAATTAATCCATGTACGCTGCACTAACTGGACTAATTATAACAAGGCTACTGATAAATCATGAATGTTTTTGCACTGAACAATCGGAATGATTATTTTGAATTGGAAATGTTACTGCTTCCTTGTGTATTTCCACCTTACGTGTTCTAATTTATTTATTTATTTTTTCTATTTTTTTTCTTGATTTTATTTTTGCTCATTGTACACGTACATGACCTCATCAGACTTTTAATTTAATGTTCAGTGGTAAATACAATATGACATGTTTTCTTAGTTATCACTTAGTAATGTGTGGAAAGATGACCAAAAACAATAGAATGAGTCTATCTTGCTTGCTATCAGTGAATTGTATTTGGTGTTATCATAGTCATTTATAATTTCTCTTTGTAAATGCGGAAAAAACATTTTTGAAACGTTTATATAAAACTAATTTGGTGATCATCATAATTACATTTAAAGGGTCGTTGTTTGTACCAGTAAAACCTAATAGTATATGTTCATGTGTAATATTAAGCTCTTTCCTTGTTGCAATTTCGAGCCATTTACTAATTTTATTCCAGATGGATAAACTATATCTACATTCACAGAACATGTGATACGGTAAATAGTTTCACCATCATTTTCAGAGAGTAAGCATCTTGGGGAGTCTTTATATCCTATCTTATGCAAGAAATAATTGGTTGTCAAAATATTATTTAAAACTTTGAATTGAAACCATCTTAATTCGGTACTTTCTGTCCATCTATTCGCCATTTGATATAACTCTTCCCATTCTTTAGTAGTGTATTCTAAATTTGACCGATCTTCAAAAATGTAGTTAGTGTTTATCTTTTAAAATGTATTTGCACAAGGAACCTTGTAACAATGTTTGCTACCCTGTAGTGTTGCTCTTAGATGGAATATATTAAAGGGTAAAAATGGTGACATTACAGGTTTGGTAAATTTACATTTGATTTTTCGAAAGTATTTTTTTTACAGCTGCACAGATTCCGCAATATGTAACAAAATCAGCATTTACTGAAAATTTACTGTTGAAATCTTCCAAGGTTAATAAGCTGCCGTCTGATTTAAGTAGATCATTTATACATACAAATCGACTTTTTAAAGATATCTATAGCTGATTGTTTATTTGTCTTAATATCGTTGTTATACCATATTGATTGTGTTAGAATAGGTAATTCATTTTGGATAGATAGTTTACATTTGTCTATATAAGTTGCCCATGATCTTATAACATCTTTTAAAAGGTAATTGTTAAACTTGGAATTAGTTAGCTGTTTAGGTATTGGGAATCCATTGCAATTAAAAGGTAAGTATCTATATTATTCTTGATAATATCGATCCATTTGGCACTTGAATAAATTCCTCGTTTTATCCACGGTATTTTTCTAGCTGCAATCTGATCATCTATTACTGGTACGGATATTCCTCCCTGTTTGGGTGGTTGTGACATTACTTTTATTTTAATTTTATCTGTTTTCCTTCTCCAAATAAATTTATTACAGATTTGTATTTTTTCTTTACTTGGATTGGGAATTGCCATAAGGTTTTGGTAGTAATACAGATATTAATATGGTATTTTTAACAATTGTGGTTAGAGTTCTCCGTGACCATATGTTCATTTCTGTTTCTATTGTATTAAATTTATTTTCATAATTCAAGTCTATCATATTTCCTAAATCTATATCGAAGTGTATGCCGAGTAGAGTAAAGGTTGTCTGTGTCCAATAAAATGTCAGCTCTTTACATATTTTGTACCTAGATCTCGTATTTGACCCTATCCAAATTAATTTATTTTTCCACATTTATCTTTAATCCTGAGAATTCTTTAAAAAAGGTCAAAGTGGTAAGTAACTCATAAAGACTATTTTCATTTCCGTCTAATGTCAAAGTTGTATCCTCGGAGAACTGAGTAAGTAAGTATTCAACTTTACCTATTTTTACATCATTTATGCATCATTATTGCAAGTATTTCGACACACAAAATAGATTATAGGGGGTAACTGGGTCTCCCTGTCTACATCCCCTTGATATTGGTATAAAAAAAGGTACTCGCAAACCCATTTATTAATAGACATGATTATAATGAATTATTGAAAATATCTTATCCATTTTGGAATGCTTGGACCAAAGCCCCAGAAGTGTAGAACTTCTGTCATGAATTTTGAATTTTGAATCAAAAGCTTTTTCGAAATCAATTAATACAAGTAAACCTGGAATATCTAAAGTTTCTGTATGTTCCATTATGTCGTAAGTTAATCTTGTGACTTCTCCTATGCATCTCCCTTGTATGAAACCCTTTTGGTCTTCATTAATAATAGTTGGAAGAATAGATTGTATTCTTCCGGCAATGACAGATTATGCTAATTTGTATGAAATATTTAATAGTGATATAGGAAGCCCGTTTTTTAGGCATTTTTTGGGGTTTATCACGTTTTGGCAAACGTGTAATAAGTCCCTGTCTCTGACTTATGGAAAGTTGAGCAATTCTATAAGCATAGTTTAAAGAATGTATTAAATATTTGTTCAAGTCTGTCCAAAATAATTTGTAGAATTCGGTTGTGAATCCATCGGGACCTGGTGATTTTCATTTGATTTAAAGATTGTAAAATTTCGGGATATGTTAGTTCGCCTTCTAATGATAGTGCAGTGTGTTGGTTTAATTTAGGGGCATCAGGTATAATGTCTTTAGTTTTTGTCAGAATATAGGTTTTCATAAAACCTTTTGGTTTCTTCCATTATTAACTTTTGATTCGTTACTTTGGAGCCGTCATTTCTTTCAATTTCTGTCATAGATTTGAAAATTTCTAGATTCTAGCTTTAAAAAATATTTGTTCGGGTTCTCCCCTTTTTCGATACAATTTGTTTTGGATCTACTAATTCTGGTTTATCTTGATTTGGTCCATAAATATTGATTAATGAATAGTCTATGTTATTTATAGTTATACTTAATGCTACGAATTTACCATTATTATCGTCATATATTTCGCTATTGATGCTAAAGTCGAAATTATTGTTAAAGACATGGTTGTCCCTCTAGCATTTGTCTTGTAAGAACTGATATAACAATAGTTATTTCCCCATCCTTATTTTTATTAGTTGATTAGTATATTAGAAGATGTAAAGTGAACATCCTGAAGACAGAAAATATTAGATTTAGTTTTCTTAATGAAGCTGAATACCTGCTTTCGTTTAAATGTATCAGTTAGGCCTCTACAATTTAAGGACATTATCTTTAATTTATCCATTTATGTATAGATATACTTCTACAAGTATAGACATTGACATCCGGTAGTACTCATGTACTTGTTTTACCTTACAATGACCTAATTTGTTAAAAGAATATATAAGGTAACTAAATGCTTTCATGGTAGTGCTTTAGGGGGTAGCGCACGGATTGTATAGTTATTCTTATCATAATAATTAAATAGGCTTCGAATGGCCTAAGAATCTTTTTCTAATGGTTTGTTTACTCCCACGTCTTCCATTATCAACTGATTATGTAATTTCCCCTGGGAGCTTAACATGGATAAATCGCGACATTTGCATCCCTTGCTTCGTAGTAATTTCACAGCGCTTAGATGTGCAAAGTATCAACAGATAAAAGTATTGTGGTAGTGTAATACAAGATTATCCAAGTGACTGTATTCGGGGTATTTAAATACACACATCCTATACTACGTCATATGTGATAATATTAATGTTTAGATACATGTATATCAAAGAACCACTGATATTAGTACCAATTATAGGGAGACTATTTAACTAACTCAAGTATATTTGAACAAATAATATTTTCTACTTGAATTTACCAGTCATATGTGTCTACTCTCATGTGCTAGTCATAGTCAGGTGATGTGCTTTATAAAAATAGTATTTGGGAGACAGGTAAGTACGGTATTTGCTTGTGAGTTACATGTGAGGGGACTTGAGTGTCAACACATTCAAACTTAGCATTTTGGCATAATTTAATAGTAATATTGTAATTTCACGAAGCGCTGAATGTTGCAGTAAACCTGCGAACACCGGCTGGTACTGACAAGACCAAGGATGATAACTGCATTGCCACTCTACAGACATTGCAACCGATCAATATCCCGTCAGAAAAGTAACTTTCTCGAACATTGATGCCGGGACCCCCGGGGCGGGATTTGAACCTGGAACCTTGGCCGTGTCAAATGTCAAAGCGTCATTTTTTTTATAGGTACTCATTCAATTTAACATAATAAATCTACCTATATACTTACAGAAACTCGTGAAGATAATTTATTATTCTGCACTGGCGGCAGCTGTGATCACGGTCTTGGTACCATCACATCCTTTGCCGGTCTTCCCTTTCAGGCAGTTTATTTCCTTCTTGCTGGCCCTGATAATGAATATATATCCTATTGTAGATGTGACATTCATTTGATATCACTGAAGCCACGATTTGTAAAATCCATGTGTGTGTGTGTGTGTTTGTGTGTTTGTGTGTGTGTGTGTGTGTGTGTGTGTGTGTGTGTGTATGTATGTATGTATGTGAGGTGAGGTGAGACTTAAATATTATATCTGTCTGTCTGTATTACTTGTACACATATCTAAAGCGTGCGTGGGAACGGGGTATAATATTAGCCACCTACTGCAGTCAGTTCCCAGACCAGTGATTGTCGACTCAGATGCCGTGATCAAAGTCTTTACTGTATCTCCCTCACATCCAACAGCTGTCTTCCCTCTGAGACAACCAGTCTTCGCCGCTCTGGAAAACAATTAGTTGAGGTAATAGTAACTCGCAGCCAGCATCTATAAACACTGAAGGTCGTCTCCCTCTAAACCACAAGGCATATCTCTTTCTTCATGTAGGGAGACAGTGTAATAGACTAGTTTGGCGTGGTATAGTTGGGTTGAAGCATACGGTTTATTCAAGAAGCAAAGGATAAAGACTACAAAATAATACAACTTAATAAAGACAACAGCTTCAGGAGAAAATTAAGAGTGAGAAATAATATTAATTATTACTATTATTATTAAAATTATTATTAGTATAATTATACGCATTTATATAGCGCAAACATGAGATACAATATTATATTTATTTCCATGAGCAAATTAAATAGATCAACATGACATGTGTCAATTAGGTTTCATATATAGCAACTTCTTAACTTTTAACATTACATTGGTGTGTGTGTGTGTGTGTGTGTGTGTGTGTGTGTGTGTGTGTGTGTGTGTGTGTGTGTGTGTGCGTGTGCGCGCGCGCTTTGCTTTATTAGTCAAGTCTGTCTTTGCATAGACAAACTCACAAAGATTTCTCAAATTCTGAAAATAAGCATGCATACACATTATTCAATGCATACACATGCATCTATAATTTATGCAGTTGACTGGTGCTGGTAGATACATACTACTACAGTGTATGGATTTCATTGTAGGTTTATTGTAGATATCGAGATTATTTTGTTTACATGTTTACGAAAAATGAAAATATTGAAAACTAGCCTGTTGCCCAATATACTGGTGTAGATAAATCAAATGTACAAACGTTCAGTCAGAATACGGCTGACCATAAATATTATCAAAAACCGTGAGTGTATGCCTTTAATATATAAAGTAGTAAATGATACTATCCATAGGGAAATGCCATTAATTTAATTGTATGGTACACGGAAACAACAGGTTACTATACATTGAAATACACGGAGACGACCACATTTATTGTCTGCGATGACGGATTTTAGATTTGTTATCCCTTTAACTGCATCGGATTTCATCGCACATCCTCCTACAGTCGCGTCCTTAAGACATTTGACGTAATCTTTAATAGCACTCTGCAGAGAAGTAAACTGCGTGTGATCGTAGCAGGTACTAGTTATGTACATGATAGTTGCTTTAATATAGGGCCTGTGGATTACAATGCAATTTATCTGAAACTCCACGTGTGTTAGTTTTACTAAGCCATTTAATAAACGTACAGTGTATGAGTAAGAACTAAATAATATGTCAACAGCATTCAATAAATGTAGCATCTCTATGATTAAAATGACACGCCTATATAGTAGTGTTCATTTAAATAGACGTCGTGTATTGTTTCCTCCAATTGATAAGTTACACGGGTGTCATAGCCGAGTTTGCTTTATGTTTTCGTGAAAACTGACCCAAACTCCAGTAGATTCTGGTTGTGTGCCATCCCCAACATGTACAATGACGCTTTGACAGTATTTTAACATTTCCACTAAATAAATTTAATTAATGCTGTTTTGGTTTAGACGTCACAATACGTATGAATACCATACCATATTTCCCACATGCCTCTGTGAACTTGGAAGATTTTGACAGGGTAAAAGTTAAAAGTACAAACTGCATGAGTCAATTAGATTAAACCGATGTCAGATACAGGGTATAGTGACATGCCATAAAGTACAGGTGTTATATGAATAGCTGTGCAATTTACCCATTGAAAAAATACAGCACGGGGGTCCATTTAAATGAACACAACTATAGTTCTAGTTTGTAAAGTAAAATAACAATACAGTATTCGCTGCGTGTACGCTCGAAGACTTGAACGATATAATTACATCATTTCAATGGGCATGGACAGGGAAATCGTAACCTACAACGACCCACATATAACATGTACAACATCATATCAAATAAATAGAAAATATTCCTGTACTTTACTATGGAGTTGCTAAGGAGTTACGACTCGTAGCGCTACAATTAGCAGTGTCGAAAGTTGAGGGGGCCAGGTATTGCGCACGTGCATTTCGCCCCATCATCATTTGCTTTGGCTTCAGCAGTGTCGAAAGTTGATTTACATGCTAAACACGTACCTTCGTCAACACCCGCTGTCACTCCTGAAATCAACATGGCGCAGTAATAGAGAATTACTTGACTTAATCATACCTGTATATTATTGGGTGTAGTCGCAGGTGGGCACATAGGTATTATTTAAGTGAGTGAATATGTTGTTTTTATAATTTGTATTTATTTATTTTTGCAAGTGCGCGTAATTTCAATTTTAGTATTTGCGCATAATTAGCGTCCGTGTAATTTAAGTGTTTGACGGTACTCACTCGGCACACCTTTTTAGTAGCGTCTCACCGTGTGTATACATCATTAAAATACAAATATAAATATATAAATTCTTTAAAAATTATGAGAGACTGTATAAACTACCTAAAAGGTAAACTTAAAGGGAAGTGTACAACATATATAGAGTACATTTTCAAAATAAAACAACTATTTTAAAGTAGCATATATTCCCATAGTAGGACATAAATATGTACTGTAACACTACTACTACTACTACTACTACTACTACTTTTTTTCTTTTCGCATATGCAATAGATAGTAATTTTAGCAATTATTTCGTTGTAAAAGAGGCAAAACCATATTTGTAAGCATTTTTTATATATTTTTTAATATTAAATAAAAATAACATTCTAAATAATATTAATAGTTATATCCTAACTGTTGAGGTCTTTCCCCAAATGTGCTCTGTCCTAAATATAGACTGTTCGCGCAGACGTCGGAGAAGACAGTGCGAGTCCCAGCATAAGCCTGTTGTTTCGGGTCTGTCCGTACTGCCCTATCAAAGATAAAACCCAAAACTCGGAGTGGTAAGATGTCGTTTCTTTCATTATGCACATGTCGATCAATTGATCAACGACAACAGCTCACACCAACCGACGAGAAAGAAAATCATTGCTGTCAATATTATTCTCTGTCACGGATCAACCTCCACTTGTCGATAGATTAACCAGAGTGACGTTATAATGTATCGTGAGCTCAATTGATGTTTCTTACGCGGTAATTTAACCAGCTAGTAGAAAAAGACTACCAATGTGAATGCATATCTTGGTTTCTGTGACGGGGATCTGTTTACACAGAAACGTGTGACGTCACAACTTCCGGCACGGCCGCCCTTTTGGGGGGTAGGTGTCTTTAGATAGGAAATACATATATTTCTCGATGACTAAAAAATCACATGTCGGGGAAAGATTGTTCTTTCGGAATATGCAACAACCCTGATAGTGACCATTATTCCTTATGCAAGTATGATCATACCTCTTTAAAACTAGGATAAAACTATGAATAAAACTACCTTGGAAGCCACATTAGGATGCTATTTAGAAACATACTAGCAGCTGTAGTCGAAATAGATGCGTCTTGAGTCGCGACGACGTGGAAAGAGTAGGAACTTAATGGGATACATATTTACGACGGTCTGTGATTTAACAGCAATGGTTAATCGTGAACACTATCGTCAGTATTTTACAGTAAAGCCTTACCACATGCGATTATGAGGCCTATGAGCAGCATGGTTGCAGGTCAGGAAAGATCCACTTGGTGTCTGGATGTCCAGGATGAATCTAGACACTGGCTGCGTGGATGCCTTATACCATTTATATACTGTTATACGTTGTACTAACCGTAGTGTGGTCTTTCAGGGTGTCGTCTAACCACCCGAAAGCGAGTCATTATATTCATCTGATGGATGAGTTAACGTCTCTTTAAAAGTTTTCCCATAATAATATAAGTGGAAAGACAGACATACAGAAATAGTTTATTGTGTCACATGGTAGTAATAAATAAAATTTATAAAACATTGTGAAATATAAGTCTAATCGAGCCACGTTTTGTAGCGCTACGAGAGTCGTAACGCCTGGGCCCCGTTTCACGGAACAATCGTAGCGCTACGAGAGTCGTAACTCCTGTACGTTAGCATGGCGTTTCTAAGGAGTTACGACTATCGTAGCGTTACGATTGTTGTGGAACGGGCCCCTGGGGCCCCTGTGGAACGACCGAAGCGCTACTATACGAGTCATAGCGTCTATACGTTAACATGGAGTTACGACTCTCGTAGCGCTACGATTATCTGTTGAATGGGCCCCAGACAAATAACACACTAATTTTTCATTTTGGTTAATCAGTACTCGGTGTAACTTCAAACATGGGTGGTGAATCATATGAACATTCGCTTATCCCTATGCAGGATGTAATTAATAGAAGAATATGAAGAGGATCGGGAATAATAATAATAATAATAATAATAATAATAATAGTGGCTACTTTTAATACGGCAAATCCACCCCTAAGGCATGCTAGACCTAAACAGAACGGCAGGATCATGATGGGACTTGGGATTGCAGACGTGTGCCCAAGTCCCCGGTACCTGTGGTATCATTGCTATTGTAAGTTACTTTAAAGACTTCACCTAAATAAATACAGGTATGCAAGATTAAAATTCAGTTCTTCTGTCCACCATTACAGAAGAACATCAAGAATAGATGTACCTCTCACAGCCGAAACCACGAAACCAGGAAACATAATAACCCTCCCCACCATGTGGAATCTCCGATTTCAAGCACCTGCAGCTGCTATTACAGGTTTACCACTCAAATCACCACACCGCTGGTCTCACGATATCAAGAGCATGTCAATACACTACTTTTCTAAATGCTTTGGAAAAATGTACTGCACTACTCTAATAGCTTCTTATCAGTTATAGATATACTTTATGTGCTTTGATTTCCATCGTCGAGATTATATTGTATGTTGCCAAAACGTGCCATGAAATATTACAAATAAATCGAGATATTATATACCACAAGTCGGTGTTTGTACTTTAGCATTACGTTTGTAACTGTATATAATATGCAATTTATATATATATATATAAATAGATAGTGTCGTTATTTCCTCCAAATACATGAAGATTATGGGAATATACACAGGTAAATTGCTATGACATGAATATGCTTCATAATATCAGCAGCAACAATACCACACATACACTCTCTTGATTCTATTTTACGACAACCAATATGTAATATACTCATACTATAAAAAAAACGATCAGGGTACAAATAAGACAATTGCCACAATTAAAGTTCTTTACATGAAATGCGTAGTGATTTGTATCTATATAGATCCTCACGGATAGAGATGCGATGTAAATTTAGTCTGTCCGAAGTAGCTATTATTCTTTTATTGACTAATTCACTCCATTGTGTCTTAGTGGAGGTTTCGCTTGA
>JAUTBT010070932.1:0-13703 GCA_032361225.1 Lepetodrilus schrolli
CTAAAATAGGTGAATAGGACATAAACCTAGGTTAGGGATGTTGGGAAAACATACCTAAAGGAAGGAGAAATGCTAAGAAGAATAGGCACAGGTTGAGCATGAAGTTAGCCTGATGTAAACAACCAAGATGTGTAACAGAGGTATAGCCATTAGGAAATGGTCGAGTATAATTTTAGCAAAAATACAGGTAGAAATACGCAATTCTATGGTAGATTATGTGTTAATATTGATGTTTAAAGGTCCTGTACTGGACATAGCAAGAGTATGATACTCAACTCTAGTAGACTCCTTTTTTTATGTCTTATCCCTAAGACTAACAAGGAAAAGAGGAAGTGTGTTGGGACTGGCTGCACGTGTGCAGTGGGAATGGGATATAGGAATCCCTGAAGCTATGTTTAGTAATCTAGAATTTCCCCCGTCATTAGACTCTCTGATTGAGAGAATAACGCACATTGAGATGACTGGCTAAGTTTACGAAAAAAATATAATATATATATATATAATATATAAACAGCGACACATTTCATTATTTTCTCCTGTTCGAATTAAAAGAGTAAATACAGTATATCACAGACAATACTGCTTCAGCATTTCACATAGACAACACTGTGATGCCTGTATAACACACTAGTTGATCCCTGTATTATGTAATTGTTCATGCCTGTATTGCATACTTATATATCCCTCCAGGGTGTGCAGTCCAACTATAACATGTGTGTGTTGTTTTCATGTAATATGATATACACCCAGAGAGCTATGTGGTAAATACTCAGTGATCTGTAACCCATATATACAGTGATCTTAATACCATATATACAGCCAGTGAGCTATGTGGTAAATACTCAGTAATCTGTATACCATATATATATATATATACACTCAGTGAGCTATGTGGTAAATACTCAGTGATCATTATACCATATATACACTCAGTGAGCTATGTGGTAAATACTTGGTGATGTCTAGTGTTGGCAGTGATATACTCTGATATACTCTGATATACTCTGATATACTCTGATATACTCACAGGTATCAGATATCTTGGTGAATCTGACCACCTCACCAGTATCGGAGGTGTAGAAGTGTAGACCCACACTAAGCTGGTCAATGTAGATCTTCCTTCTGGGAACGATGTGACGTCGCAAAACCTGCAATTTTAATTGTAATCGCTTGGATAATGTCAATTGTTAGGATTTATGATACTTTATTCTTTCTGATCCAATTACACAAGAAATATTGGGAAGTCTCTAGTTAGACTTTTACTGTAATATACAGGTATCAATATCTACCTAAATATTGCAAAATATGGTGTTTAAAAAATAACAATAAATTGGTTTACAGCTGCTTTCAAGATTCTTTCACATATATCATGGCTTTTCAGTTTTAGGGCAGGAGGAAACTCGCAACATCCATAGCGCTGAATGTTGCAGTAAACCTACAAGCATTGGCTGGTACTGACAAGACCAAGGATGATAACTGGATTGCCACTCTACAGACATCGCATCCAATCAATATTGTGTCAGAAAGCTAACTTTCGCAAACATTGACGCCGCTCCCAGGGTGGAAATATGGTTGTATTATATATATATATCGTTTCGCTGCTATTGTAATATGATTAGAAACGTTATAACCTGAAGGAAATTCCAAAAAGGATGGTACATAGAGGTTTAAATGAGTTTGTAATCTGGTCCAGAAGACTTTAACATAAATACAGTTTACAAATACTGTGTAAGTGGCACAAAGAGCATACATTATTATCCAACAGATTCATATTTTAAAGATATTTTAGTGAAAATTATCCTATTTAAAAATCTGTATTGGAAGTCCAAAACTTTGGTACATGTTCTATACTGGATTAGAAATGTTTTCCAGTGAATATTAGTCTCAAGTATAGTTTGCCACTTAGTGCAAACACTGGGGAAATCATGTTTTGTATGAATGTTATCATAAAACTGTCTATTGCCATTAGAAAATGAAAATAATTTAAGAGCTGCATAGTTTAATCCCAAACTATATAGTGGAAGAGAAGTGGTATTGTTAATTATAGTTCTTCATTGTTTTGGAATATTTTTAATCACACTGTAATAGTCGAGAAAGGTTCCCCCAAATATATTCAAATATATCCAAATGGAATCAAAATCAATATGACACACTAGTGAGTGTGTTCATTTCTTTATCCAACAACTTTTGAACGGAAATTCAAATAGTCAAATAGGGAGTGGCGGATGAATACATCCCCCCACCGCCCCAACCGTACCAACCAATAAAACCGTCTTATCACAATGACAGGTGTGGGAAAATTGTGATGCAAGCCATGTAACCAGCTAATGAAAATCGTTCCAGGTGTTATGCACTACTGTGCAATATATGATATTTATGTCATGAGTTATCTTGAACCATATGTTGGATTTTTGAAAAAAACGTCCACACATGAAATAAATTAGCTGCAGTTCTGTAGCTAAAAACTGCCCCGTTTACTATTTCCCTATGGCTAAAAAGATAGCAAAATAGTAATCTTGGCACTTTTCTATATTTTCAGCACAGCTGGTATACGATAGATATGTCACTGACCTACATTATGAATAACATTTATCTGTATTAATTATATTATAAGTAATGTAAGCATTATCATCCATCGATCTTACCTTAATATACTATGGGACCAGCTCAGGCAATATGTCTACATTTTTCACCGTTTCATGGCACAGTGATAATGTAGTTTTGCACTAATCTGCTGCTATGTAATATAGAGCGGGTAATTTCCATTGCGCGTTCTTGGAATTTCCTAGCGATCAGTTCACTGCGCGAACTCTCTACTTTCGTTTTCTATTGGTGATGATGCAGTTGGAATACCCAATAGGGGAATCCCCTTCCAAAAATAGATCGCATCATGTGACTCTCGCAAACCACGTGACAGTCCAAGATGGCGGCTGCCATAAACGAAAGAACGTCCATCACGGATGTCCATTATAGACCCATAATACAAGATGAATATAAACTGTATACACGAAGATGGTATATTGTGCTTGTAGTGTGTGTTGTAAACATTGCGAATGCTTTGGTAAGTGAGAAATCAGGCAACAAGATGTAAAAGTATCATTATGCACTTTGAACATTTCAATCAGCTGTCAATCAGCTGTCAATATTGTCATACAACTCTAGCCTGATTAGTGCATACATACCATCGAGCGACAGGTTTTCGTATTAAGGTTCGAAGCGAGCTGTTCGCAAGATATTAACGATTGTATCGAAATTCTAATGTTAAACGTAAAGAACACACACTTCCTCATTCTTTTATCACAAAACACTGTTATTGCCACTTTAAAGTTAACAATACACTGCCCCAAGCGAAGTCATTACTTAGGCAGCCATGACACTGATGTATACCCCTTTCCGTGGTAAACGGGAAAAAATATCTGTTTGCGGAGATCAAGTTGAAACAAAATTCGAAATCTTTTAGAAACTGTTTGGCAATATTCCGAAGCACAAATAAACGACAAAATAGTTCCAATGATGTCAATTCCCCTTAAGGTATTCCATGTATAATACACAATGTTTAAGAACTGAAAGGTTCTTAATTTTATTTTCCACACACAATTCTGAATTCCATCCAATATTTGTATGAACTTTTACCGTATATTTTTTCAATTTTGGTGTATTGTTTAAGTCTACCCCCTTTCTGTTCAAAGTGTAATAAACTGACACAAGTCTTCCATATGCAGATGGCTATACTTTTATTCACTTCTTACAAACCATCTATTGTTATATACCAATAAGTAGGCCAAACATTGTAAATTACAAATATGATGAGAATATTTTATTACAGGAATAGAAAAGAAATGTATGGCATTTCTTCATATTCAATAACAACATTAAATGAGCATTTTCACCCTCAATTTTGAGTGGTAACACCTTGCAATAAGTAATCCTGACATCAAATAATAAAAGGTACAGTAGAAAATGCACATTTACTTTCTTATTATTGTACCCCTACCCCTTATCCATTTTTTTTTAACCATTTTTTTTTAACCATCTAAAATTTGGAAAAAAATAGAGTAAAGTAACCCCTTATCCAGTTTTTGCCAATTTTGTCAATTTTCGAAAGGTAAAACAATAAGTAATCCTGAAGATCAAATAATAAAAGGTACAGTAGACAAAGCACATTTACTTTCTTATTACATCAATTGACAATCCAAAAATACTAGCATTTGAACACAAAATACTAGCAATACTAAAGTTTGAAAAAATATAGAATATTATACATCTACCCCCTTTTAGACCGTTTGTCAATTTTCAAATGATAAAATGTTACAATAAGTTATTCTGACATCAAATAATAAAAGGTACAGTAGAACAAGCATATTAACTTTCCTACTAAATCAAGTATCTCGACTTTCTTCTGAAAAAATCCAACTAATTTTGGAATGACATCCTCTAATGTACGTTTGACATGTGTCACCAGTAACTGTTTGCACATGTAAAAGTGTTGCGCAAACCATCCTCCCCATCGCGTTCATAAATTTTGTGTAAATGAGACAAGTTTAAACCAGATCTGGCTATATTCTCAGCAGTAGCCATCTTCAGAACTCCTTCACCTATCGGAGGATGTAAAGAGGGGATATTTTTGGCTTTTTCGTTATTGAATAACAGAGATTTGTGGATAGCTGAAGGAGAAAAGCTGAAGGTAACAAGTTCAGATTTCTGCAGTTTGGTTTGGGAAACAAGCTTTCCTAACATAACACTGTGACACCCTCTACAGCAGTACGTGTATCATAGCCCAGTTTTAGAAGAGTTCTGGCTAATTCCTCTTGCTTATATGAGGTTTGTTCGTGAACAACTGCTGAACTATATTTCACTTGTGTTTTACCCCTTACAATTAACAGCTGACTTTTTTGTTTTTGTTTTGTTTGTGTTTTACCTCATAACATGTACATACTCCTTGTAGCGCTTAGAGCATGCACTAGTGGGTGGATTTAGCGCTTTACAAATATCCATATTATTATTTATTATAATAATAATAATAATAATAATAACGTTTATATGCGGAGTGATCGATAGGTTACTAGATCTAAATGGGATATCGTTTACATATTACATATCTTGTTTTCAAAATAACACTAGTGTAAATTCACTACACGGTTTCCGTTTGTAAATAGTGAATACATATTATATAATGTTATCGCTGTTAAATTTCCCCCTAGCTACTTGTATTCCTTTTTAATATAGCATTCCATCTTCGTTGCGCAGGTATACTTTTTAATAATCTCATTTGTTTGTTGATAATAATTTGAATTGTTTTTACTTAATTCACAGAGAATACTTACACCAAATTTACATTCTATATTGCATATTCGTCTATGATGTTGTTACATATCGCTTATTAACATATTAGACAGGTATACAAATGTTTTACCGGCAGGGATCGTAGTTTACGACAATGATATTTATGCCGGAAACCATAAATATAGTTCTACGAACAGGGCAATATTAAGGGAGACTAACAAATTGTCAGTTCATATTTCAGCTTTGTTGTTAAATTAAATGTATTATTGTGTTATAATTTAAGAATATACTGTTCTATTTGTGAATAAATCGTATTTTGATTCTAATATTCTCTCAAATTCATCCGCTATTCTTCAGCTGTTCTTACGCAAGTGCTTGGAGAAAGATCTTTACCTGATTTTGTTGATGCAATTTTCCATATAAGAAACAATCTGTAAGTATATAATAAGTAACGCAAGAGATTTGTTGTAAATTGTGTAATAATCTAGTGATTTATACCTGACAACAGCATCGACGAAAGGGCTTTAACAGCTTTTAAGAGTTTAAATTTCGCTCATTTCCTGCATTTAGAATGGTTCTATCGTCCGGTTACCGGTTTTCGATAAAGCATAGATTATAGTTGACTATAATCTATGGATAAAGTAAGCGTAGATCGATTCATTTCGCGATATACACACAACAAAATCTAAACTTTTTAGTTCCTACTGGTATGATTTCCGCCCACAGCCCCCTCTGTTTTCTTCCATTCAATTCATGTGTGTGTGTCATTTTATAACATGCAATGATATCCGCGACATTAGAATAACGCAATTTTGTAAGGATACTGATTTAACGACATGGCAAAAAATATATGTACAACTCTTAACTCACGTGTGTCTGTCGATAGAAATCTAATATCATAATGGAAGCTGGATGTCACAATATATGACCAACGGAACTATCCGAGGATGGTACTGGTAGTGTTTTTATTTTATTATTTTATAAAATATTTACCCAGATTACAATAACATGACTATTTTTACCTACATCTTCATGGGCAGAAGTATGCCACCCTTATATGCTAATTAAATGGCACGGAATGTGAAATTATCAAATAGACTTAGCTACGATAGCAGTTTCTAATTCTGAAATGTCTGTTGGAGTAGAAATAATGCATGTCTATGAGACTATGATCACTTCACCAGTTTACCGGTGCCAATCATGGCAATGCTTGAAAATTGTCAAATATGTTTTACAAATTCATGAATGACAATAAATGATTGATTCATTATTATTGTGTCTGTAGACAAGTTAGAGGAGACTGAACACGTGAAGCAAGCCAAGGCACTGGAGGTGTCTGCTGTTAAAGCTGCAGAAGCTGGTGATCTAATGACGGCACTGGACATCCTAAACAATGCAGTCAACCTGGTCCCTGATTGGCCATCAGCTTACAACAATCGTGCACAAGTTCTCCGGCTTAGGGGTGATGTTGAAGGTAATCTAAGGATTTCAAACATTTATCCTTTACAGATAATGATCGGATAGTGTCTGTGTTTAGTATTTTCGTTACAGATGAATGGTTTACTTCTCTTTGTCTTACCCTTTATATTCAATTCAAGATCTTTTAAATATTAAAACGAAAGTTGCAGTTGCATAATCAGATGTTGAGGAGTGGTCCAGTGATAGTAGTACAGTGGTAGACTTCAGAACCAAAGATCTGGAGTTAGAACCCACCTCAGTGACCTGGCATCAGTGCTCATGGACATTACATTGATGGCACAATCACGATAGCATGTGCTGTCTGTACTAATGTCTCAATGATGTTACCAGCAGATTCTCGAAGGTCTAACTAGATTTCCTCCTAAAATGATATTCATGAGTGAAATGATCTTGAAAGCTGTCATAGCCGTTAAAATCCATTATAAATGTATATTCAACATATGTCCTTTGAATAGTAATAGAAAGAAAAGTGGGATCCAAGCCTAACCCTAAATGGTGCATTGAACCTGTTGAAGGGCATAATATCAAGGGAACACTACTAGGCTAGTACCGGTATGTATAATTTCTTGCAGGTGCATTGGAGGATCTAAACAAGGCCATAGAACTGAGTGATGGTGAGGGCCAGGCAGCGTGTCAGGCATACACACAACGGGGCATCATTCACAGATTGGAGGGTAAATAAATGTAGCTTCACCAAACTAAATTAAAGACTTCTGATCGTCTTCTTTGACATATTTTGAGTCATAAATGCTGTAGTATATTCTCTTGGCAAGCAATATATAAATTATAGAAAATTTGAAATATAATAAATTGTGGAAAAGAGCATTGATTGTAAATTCAATTCTTTATTAATATTTAACTTTACAGTTAATCAGCAAATTAACACTTAATAAATACATAAATAAGAGCATCTGACTCAGTTAACTGTTGACTGCAGGACATGATGACCTGGCATTGGTGGACCTAAAGAAGGCAGCAGGACTTGGCAGCAAGTTTGCCCAGCAACTGGTGGTGGCTCTTAACCCCTATGCTGCTCTGTGTAACCAGATTTTGGGTGAAGTCATGCATAAGATCAGAACTGGGGAACAGTAATACCAGGACAGAGCATCACAGGATTCCCAGCAACATTCCAAAGCCATTCATTTGTCTTCCAGTCATTGACTGAACCATGGTTTAACCTATAAATACTAATACAGTATACATTTAGTGACTGTTGTATGGCAATTTTTACATTAGAGTTAACATAGCTAACACAGGCTCAAACCTACACATTGTAAACAGCATTTAGAATGTCCTGTGCTATTTTTTTGGACCTGAACTTGGCATATTTGTTAGTTGTTCCCTAAGTATGACTAACCTGAGCACCATTTTGTGTTTTCACATTTAAGGTATGAAAGAGAACATTGTTTTAGTAGGACCTTTGAAATCCTATCAGATGATGTTTTACTCGGATAAAATCGTTGAGCACGCTGGTACTTGTAAATATATTACATGAAGAATACTTTTAAGAGAATAAGTATTGCTTTCAAATCTTGCTGTCTTTAGTTTGTATTCCATTTTGTGCGAGTACAGTGAGTACTAATGCCCATTGTTCCAGTATGTGTTATTACTATCATGTCCAATTATTTACTCACAATTATTTGATCTATATTTTGTGATATATTTACCCATGTTTTATCATGATAATGCTTGATCCTGGATTGACACATTTTCAGTTTACCCCAAAGGAGCCAGTTATTATCATTTAATCGAATGGCTTTTAGTACATATTAATATATTATATATTCTGACAGGGAGAGCCATTTTGACAATCATGTGGTCTGTATTCGTGACACTGAATATATGGAAAATTGGTATGGATGGCTCAATGCCTTTTTAGCCTTTTCACATGTGGTTGAATGTCACAAATAATATATTCAGTCTTTATGAAGAAGTACAAGTTATTGTGTATGGATTTCAGTGGCAGCTATGAAATTACGGTATGCGAATAAAATTAATATATATGCATTTTGTTGTCCTCTTCATCTTCGAAGTCCAGCGTAGCTTTCCTATTGGTTTTACCCTTCCAGGAGAAGCATCCTCCTCAGAAACACATGGCCATTTCCTACTTAACCCAGATTGATGTAACATACGAAATGGCCATTGTTTCAGAGGATGGAGAACCACTAGGTCTGACTAGGTTTTTATCTGTACAGGAGATGCATTAGGCAACTATGGTTTATTGTTGTACAATATTCCTTAGAAATGGAAAATAACTTTAAAATTGTTATTTCTAACGATTTCTGCAGATCCACGGAAATACACAGATCATTTTTTTAAATCCAGGGATCAATTTATTTGCACTGAACATGGCTTGGGGCCTGCAGCCCCTGGGCTTGTTTTCTGCTGAAATCACAACTGTTTGTTCCCATGTCTGATCATAATAATTCTTATGAAGGCAGAAATGATGATTACAATAATCACTGACATTTGGAAAACACAGAGTGAAAATATATCACAATATCAATTGCTTGTAAATATAATTTATTAAAGTTGAGGAATGTGTTAAGTGTTAGTGTAGTATACATAAAAAGCATAATTATGTAAGTGTGACAAATAACAATACCATAATACTGGCCGTTTACAATAAAACGTGTAAATTGTGATAAAGTTATGTAGGATAATAATATGTAGTAATACTGTTCAAATAGGTACCATACAGAATATCACAGATGATTGAGTAAACAACTTTACAACATGACATTTTGTTAAAATACATTTAATACTAATTTTTAGTATTTGCTTATGATAAGAACACTTCTGAAAATACAATGGACACGTCATTAACACTATTTCTTGTCTTGTATCATCTACCGTATGTGTCTTAGTCATTACTAATCATTCATCAGATTCTATATGCAACATAAGACTGTAAATAGCATAAATAAATACAATAGGTATACAAAATAAAGCTTTGTGCAGATGATATATAGCTTTCAAAACTTAATAATACTGAATATGAATTGGTGTATAACTATAGTCTTTGATAAATACATGCAACTGTGTAAAACACTATCACAGATTGATACTGGTAAATATAATACTGGGTCTTTCAATGTCGAATCAACACTGTTGAGCAAATAGTCCCACCACTGGTTTAAATATCCAAATTGGGTTCTTGCGCATACATGCATGACCTTAATTTAACCTTCTCATACTGGGGGTAACTAAAAATGACCCAAAGGGCAGTGATGGTGACATTAATCTAGCAGTAAGAGGCTTATTGTGCATGGTATAATATCTAGCAATGTTTACATATAACATAAATATACACACAAAATATTACTAGCTATTGCAATATTAATTGAATACTGTGTAATGTTATAGGCACTGAGCGGAATATGTATCAGTTCATACTACTGATGGACATAGTGTATAAGATGGAAAAGCAAACTGTTGTTTCTCTGGGTTTGTGTGAATTGATAATTCACCATGTTTAACCTGATGATATATTAGAATTACCAACTTCTTGTTAATGACAAATACTGTATACCAATTATCACGTCTAGATCAGGATAAACAGACTTCCAAGAGAACTTAGACTTGGGAAAATAGAAACATGAGACTAGACATGCTGCAACCAAAATTTTAAGTTATTGTGTTAACATGACACATTTGCCATGGGAAGCGAAAACTTTTCAGGCGACTTATTAGGTGTTGTATTTCTCAGACCGAGATCCTTGTTGATATGATTACACTTCAGGAGGGTGGTGGAGTTGTCAATAGGGTTGGCGTATCTGAGAGTCACCAGTCCACTGCTGGGTGGGGGGCTGTAGGCTCTTGTATATGTAGTTACATAGTCGCCAAGTCTTTCTATTTCTTCCTCTTTTTTCCATTTTGACTGTAGCTTGTCATACAATCCAAACTTGGTTCCAGATCCTGCAAATAATCGCCACATTATATTACAGTAATTTAGTATTGGGCTACATTTGAGACATTTCTCCAATGGTAATCAACCCATATAGAGTGTATAATTTTAACATGTAATTGTTTAAGAAGGAATTTAATTAGGAAGTGAAGCGGGAGATCTACCTTAGGAGATACTGGGGAATGCTTCCCTGGAAAAAAAATGGGAAATAAGCCGAGATTCACCTATAGCCTGGCAGGCAATGCTACAAACCCGTTTGGTACTGTCGTTCAAAAACTATTAAAATTTGGTACAGTGTGAGGAAATTCATGTACCCTACCAATTCCAAAATTACAACTTTGTATAGATTGCGGAATACAAATTCTGTCTATTTAACGTATTAGTATTTTCACTTTTGCTAAATATGTGGAAGGGTGTTGTCCTGTCACGGAACAGTGATGTACATATCCAACACCAATGATAATTGGTCACATGAGATTCATAAATCAATACTAAGAAACTTTAACAAAATGAACATCATGTTACTGCATGGTGTATGTCATCTGCATGAGGTATTATGCATCTACATAAATATAAAAAAACCTGCGTGGCATACTGTTGATAACAATATGTTTCACCTGTAAGTACATGAACAATAGGAATATTCATGATATTGTCATTGGTGTTCACATATATGTAAATCGCTGTTACATGATAAAACAGCACCCCTCCACATATTTAGCAAAAGTGTGAATTAAAATAGTAATACATTAAATACGTTCAATTTATTCGGCGATCTACAATGTTGTAATTTTGCAAGCATGTCCTAACACTGCCAAATTTGAGTAATCTGTTAAATAGGTTTTGAGTACTGGTACCAAACAGGGGTTTGTAACATTACCTGCCAGACTATATGCAAGTACGGTAGTGACCACTTTTATATTATTTGTACATTTAATAGCAAATATATACCAGCTGGTTAGCTAAGACCTTTGATTACATTGAAGTCAATATTAATATACCTTGAAGTGGGAAGTCTGATTTCTCCGGACCCCAGACTAGTTTATGACCATTCCATGTCCGTGTGTTAGCCAGTGTATTTTCCCGCCATCTTCCATTGAAGTATTCATCATACAAAGACACTAGGTTGTTGGAGTAGCGACTGCCATGGTGATTGTAGAGGTACTTTGGCCCAATTCCCTCACTTCTTATCTTATTACTTTTTCTTAAAGTATTTTCTGGAAGTTGAACTCCAAAATTTCTGAAGTTGTGTCTGTAGGAGCTATTGTGCTGAGTGGTTCCTGTCTTGAACTGTAACATACAGACATATTCAGTCAACATACATCAGCTATACATGTACATTCATTGTTTAACAATTTGTTACCAATAAACAGTTGTGTCTCCTGTCTTGAACAGTTATCACACAGATACTGTAAATCAGGAAATTAATGCATCCCTAATTTAATGCAACTTCAAGAATTTAGTATGCATTCTTTCACTCACTAACCATACATTTTTTCAATAAAGATTTGTTTCCTATCTTGAATTGTATGTAACAACTAACATCCAGACAGGGATAACATCAAATATTCCCACTGACACCACTCATCTATACCAATAGCTTTAATTGAAAGGCATACGATTTTTGACATATTTCATGGTCAAATGTATTTTACTTGAAAGTATGTATACTTTCGATTTATCTATACAAGTATATTAGACAACAAGCTACATTTTCGGCATGTCCAATTACAATTGTTGACATATTATGATATTTCTGACCTGAAAATGTAGCTTAATTGTTACTATGATGTAGAAAATATCGCTCAAACTATAGGAAAAGTATATGAGAAATGGGAGGCCCTGAGAGAGAAGTATTCCTGGACACAAAGGACACACGTTGACAGGTACGAACACAATCCCTTTTTTTATGAACAGCTATTAATAACTCATTCGATGTAGTGACCTTGACATGGTGTTTTAGCTCTGAACAGCGAAAATACTTGCCGAAGAATCGAGACGGTGGTGAGGGATTTCCCTCTGTCATATTAATATTGAATGCAAAAGCGTCGATAAGGATACTATTTGAATATAATTTGCATTTATTACTCATATTTGATCAATTGTTGCCTTCAAAATCTGTGATTGGATGTGTTTAGATATTAAAGAAATATACATAAACATATATATATATATATATATATATATTCGTTTACAATATTCTATCACTGAACCATGCACGATACATGCGTTTACTAGTAACTATCTACCTGCAGAAGGCAACCGCAGATGCCCTAAAGTGCAGTGTCCGTGCCTAGTCCAGCAGGGAGAGGGTTAATGTTACGTATAAGTGCATTTATTATGAAAGCCACCTAAACTCACCACATGTTGGTCTTCTGACCAATTTCCGATAAGAACACCTGGTGAAAACCGTTGTTCAATCCTCCAACCAGGCAAATTCCACTTCTGTGAATCCATGTGTGCCATGTTAGTATGGAGATAATATTTCCGAAAGTCGAAAGTGTCACATCGATTCTCTGGAGTTGGGTTACAGTAGTTGTCATATTACTACGCCATATCATGGATCAAAACACTAATTAAATTAGTTTGTTGTAGTAAATCTTATGAATGTGTACATGTGTAATACAATAAGTAATGTTTAGAAAAATAATAATCAATAGCCTACTGCTTCAGTTACATATAATGTCGTATACAAACTGCACTATATTCCTCAAGGCGGATTTACAAGCGTGACGCGTCGTTGCTACCAACTAGGTTGTTTCAAAATTGCAATTATCATAAAAACGACAATGGAGTTATTGCTACAGCAACATTTATATAATCTGGCGCTCTATAAATATATTTAAATTCTGGCATTTCATTATAGTCTATTTACTTCAACAGTTCTCAATATGCGTATGACTGGTATCATATTCACTAATAGACAAACAAATGGTAAACAATTATGTTACTGATATGTATGATATATTTTTAAGAAAATAGTAGGTAGTTTGAAACTTATATTGATACTTTCAACTTCGATTCAAATTATATA
>JAUTBT010070943.1:0-13703 GCA_032361225.1 Lepetodrilus schrolli
GCCACTCTACAGACATCGCATCCTATCAATATCGCGTCAGAAAGGTAACTTTCGCGAACATTGATGCCGGACCCCCATTTGGGTCCGAAGTCCAACTGTTCTACCACTGCGCTACCACCCGCCCATATTTACCACATGATACTGTTGTAATGTATCATATGTTTATTAACATGAAATATCATACGTATATTGTATGTTCATTATCCCGTAAAAAGAAGAGCACGGGACATGATTAATATGTTATAGCACGTTGAGTGACAGCAAACAATTTCAAATTGTTACATTATTTATAATAAAGAATCGTTCACAGATTCCTTGTCATATTAGTGAAAGTAAATAGGAAATGATTTAAATACAATTGGAGTAGTCCACTATATATTATCTCTTCATGCAACTAACATGTATCATCCGCTATATCTACATGTATAGTCTAAAGTTTTCATGATTCATATAATTTAGAGTTCTCATAATCCAGTGTATTCTTTGTCAAAGACGTTGCCTAGTAGAGGGAATTGATTTTCTATCGTGGTTATTCCACGAAATACTACTGTATTCATTTCTCCTATAAGCCTTTATATATAGTACCCGTGGACCGCCTGCCTTTATACTGCCGAAATCAACGAAGTTGGAAGGCGACCGGAAAAACACTCAACTTAAGAAGAAGAAGAAGAAGACGCCTGCCTTATTAGCTGAGGGACGTGTGTCAGCGTATGCCATCATTGATTGGTTACGTTACTGACCTTGGCATAAAATCAGTTTCCCAACTGTGCGACGCTACCTTTGTTTAGAAGACAGATTATACCGACGAATATGCCACATAAAAATACTCTCCCACAACTAAGACAGCCGAGTAGGCCTACCCCACGGGGATCGTATTACATTCCCCCGGCGTCTTTGACAAGGACTAAATCGAGTCATATTCTAGTACATAGTTCTAATGTTCTACTACAGAGGTCTCCTGATCTAGTACAAAGTTATAGTTATCTGGTACAGAGTTCTCATGACCTATTACAAGGTTATCATTATCTAGTACAGAGTTCGTATGATCTAGTAAGTTCTCATGATCTATGCCAGAGGTATCATGATCTAGTACAGAGTTCTCATGATCTAGTACAAAGTTATCATTTTATAGTACAGAGTTCTTATGATCTAGTAAGTTCTCCTGATCTATGCCAGGGGTCTCATGATCTAGTACATTCTCATGATCTAGGCAAGAGGTCTCATGATCTAGTACAGTTATCATGACCTAGTACAAAGTTACCATTATCTAGTACAGTTCTTATGATCTAGGAAGTTCTCATGATCTATGCCAGAGGTCTCGTGATCTAGTACAGAGTTCTCATGACCTAGTACACAGTGATCATTATCTAGTACACAGTGATCATTATCTAGTACAGAGTTCTTATGATCTAGTAAGTTCTCATGATCTATGCCATAGGTCTCATGATCTAGTACACAGTTCTCATGATCTAGGCCAGAGGTCCCATGATCTAATCTAGTGTCCCCACATTAACAGGGATCATTGTAACACCGGACCCAGCGTGTTTGGGAAGTTAATCCACCACAACCTCCATCCACGGCACACGCATCTTTCACCAATATATTGCATGTTCTGTGTCTGGAATAATAGATGTCCCCAACCCCGCACCTTTCTGAACATCCGGCATTTCTACCATCTATAATATGCTCGTACTGTACGCAAAAAAAATATATGATTTGATTTGTCTGCACAAGTTTATTGGACAATAAGATAAATTTTCCCACGGCTTTTCAATATCTTCATATTCTTTTTACATTTTTTTATTTTTATCTAGCGATGTCATTGAATAATAATATAATAATATAATTTATTTATATAGCGCCGAGTTCCCACTAGGCCGCTCATAGTCATTTGTGTTCACTAAACACAGTCGTCATAGTAAGTTGTAATACTAGTATTATATTTAGACGAAGGCACACGTGAAGTTTCGTGAAGTTCTCGTATCCACCACGAGACTCGTCGCAAATGGGTGAAAGATTCCCGCAGCGACGTTAAACTCCATAATCACCACCACGAGACTATAATCCAAGTACTGTAAGAGTAGTCTCGTGTATACTACTTACGAAAGTTACGGTGCCGTGGTCGATACCATCGTTAAGAGCCAAGCAAGTCGGATTCGTATCTCTGCTATACTTACTAGCATTTGGTGGACATTCTTTTGTGCAGTATTCATAGTAATAAATTGGTTCGTCGCAGTCGTGCTTCCACCACACTATACGTCTCGACAGTTCTTGGGCTTCTCCATTCTACATGGGACTCTGAACCGTGAAATAATAATAATAATGTGAACATTTATAGTGCGTCGAATCCACGCCCTGAAGCATGCTCAAAGCGCTACATTGCTACCCTGGTCAATGGATTAAATGTGCACTCATTTCACCTTCTCAACTCCCTGGGAAGTATACAAGTTCTTGAAGAGTACCTGCAGACTGTAGATGTTTGGAAATTATTCGTAGTTAACGTAATATGAAGCTAAATATGAATAATAACACGTCCAAAGGGACTACTGGCCCTTAATTAATGTTGTTGAGTATACATGCAGATTAAATTACAGGATTGAAGGGAAGTAATTCAAGGTAATTATGCATTTAATTTACATCGTAGATGGATGATATATGGAGTTATACCTTCTTGCGCCTTAATTGGCAGATTGAGTTATATACTCCGCAAGGAGTTGAGAAGGTGAAATGCGTGCACGTTGATCCATTGAGCGGGGTAATAATGTATCGCTATGAGCAAACTTTCGCGCATGGATTTGACGCAATATAAATACGCATATTATTATTAATATTATTATTATTAGAGTTAAACGATTGGAAACGATCATAAATGTCTGTTATTGTATTCCTTTAGTGTTTGAAAATTCAGATCCATATTCTCACACGATAGTATATGCAATCTTCACAATGCTTCCGACATGTCGTCAAATTGTATTCTAACCTGACTGACCAGGACTCGACCAAAGCGAAGACAAGTAAAAGCAAAGCAAGAATAAATGTGATCTTCATTTCTGAGCTTACAGAATGAAAAATCTATCTGATTCAAGGTCGGTCTGCCCTTATCAAACATAGTCTAATACACCATTCTTTGTGAATAATATACTACGTCACTGTTGTACAGTGGATGTGGAGCACGTATATGAATGCATAACCCTCCTGCTGGTGGATTAGTTACCATAATTCCTATATACTGTCTCAAGTTACATGCAGAATAATAAAGGGTTAATAGATATTCAGAATAGATATGTATAATGAATAACTTCATATCGATTTAGAAGAAGTGACATGTAGATATACTTCATCGTAGAATATAGACACTGTCAAAATTATGAACATATGGCAAAAACTATTATGTTGTGTTTTGGTTGTTGAAGGTTTTGTTTTTGTATATTTTATGAACGTTTCTTCGAATATTGGCAACGGACAAACAGTGATGACGTTTTACACACAAAATGGTTAATGGCGGGTGTCACGAATCTTCCAAGAATAACAAACAAAACTTCTACAGCTAATTCGTTTTGTACTCGGTGTTTATCAGTCCTGATCGACGGAAATTGACCGGAACATGTTCGAAATACCAGATGACGATGATAACTTCTGGGAGGTGGGCTAAAACAAAGAAAACGTAGCCAATCAAAATCAGCTGATCATAGAAATGAAAGTGATAAATAGTGTCCTCGTCTATCATCTATGGCAGTGTCAGACCGTGTATCAGCTGTTTATCGTGTGTATGGAACTATGATTTTATACATAGTATTTTATTACACTTAATATTATCTGATAATCTGTGGAGTTTACCATGATAATGATTTGGCCCTGTTTATGGCCGGGTAGTGATAATGCTTCGCTATACTCACTACCTGGCGAAGCATTATCACTATCCGGCCATAAACAGGGCTAAGATAATGATATAATTATCATCATCTATTATTATTATTATTATTATTATTATTATTATTTGGCAGCAGTAGTAGTAGTAGTAGTAGTAGTAGTAGTAGTATGGTTAATTATATCAATCTTGTGTCACAATTACATTTCAGGTGTGATAAACGTCTGATTATGTTTGTCATACATTATAATATGATTATATTACAGAACCTTCCCCTGGATGATATAACCACCTTAAACACAGGGACGACCACCACCAATATGGGTCACGCCCCACAGATGAGGCAGCAGTCCATGCTTGAAAATAACGACGATCATTTCCACAACAAGAAACGTAAGACAAACTCACATGTAGACAACAAGGAATTCAAAGGAACAACTGAAGTCATACATCATAATCCAGACTTTAACAGAAATTACTTTGAATCGAATAGCGCCAACGTTTCGACAGATTCCAATAGAGGTGAACTCAATCCCTGTGCTATTACTAACCATGGTAACACAAAACTAGTTGATACATTTTCTTCCAGTACATGTAGTAAAGTATTACATTCATCTGATGAAGCAACAAAAAGATCTAGCACAGTTCATCAAACCAACCTTGGGTCAATGGCAAGCAGGAAGGGTAGCCATGGTAACCCCCAATATGAAGAAACTCAACTCAGAGTAGTTTCAAACTATCAACATGAAGAGATTCAATATGGAATAGTTGACCGACCTGTTTCAAGCAATCAATGTAAAACTCCAGAACAAATGTGTTCAAAGACACGACAAGCTGCTGAACCTCGGACAGATAATATTCTGAAGAAACAATGTAAAAGGAAGTTCCCAGGACCAGCTGGATTGCTGCCCAGATTGGTGAGAATCCACAATTGATAGCGCATAATATTTACCAGGGTATACTTTCATGAAACCCTGTTTCATATGCACTAAGAGACCATAGCGCTCTCAAAGTGATCATTGAGAAAGATAAATATGATAATTCTATCTTTAATATTGGATATGAGGAGTTTTATGAAAGAGTTTCAAGATTGCCACAAATTTACTGAAAATTGATAATGAATGGTAATGTACTTGTAGGTCATCAGACATCAGAGCCAAAGATCACAAAATTCAAACCAACCCTCATTGCATAGCGTCAAATGTCCATAGACGTTGCCAATAGAATCAAGCCACATGGCATGGTTATGATAGGATTAGATTTCCGAACTTCTTTTCATCCTTAGCCCTTCAGTACCAGTTGGTGCTCGCAGATTTACTGTTATACTTTGTGCTACAAATGGTTTAGGTTTCTACCTCATAAAGTCATGATCATGGTTATATATATATATTTATTTTTTTTGAATTGGGGTTTAGAGCCGCTTTCAATATTCTTTCACTTATATCACGGCTTGTCAGTTTAGGGCAGGAAGAAAGCCGCAACATCCGTAGCACTGAATGTTGCAGTAAACCTGCGAGCATCAGCTGGTACTGACAAGACCAAAGATGATAACTGCATTGCCACTCTACAGACATCGCATCCTATCAATATCGCGTCACAAAGGTAACATTCGCGAACATTGATGCCGGGCCCCTGGGGCAGGATTTGAAACTGGAACCTTGGCTCCGAAGTCCAACTGTTCTACCACTGCGCTACCACCCGCCCGAATACAACAGCATTCATACTTACATATGTACGTACACACTTGCACACAGCCTAAATCAAATATACATATGATACATACACAACATAGACTACTAGTATTATTTTACATATATACACAAGTATACATGGTACACTCTAAAGGTAATAAGGCATCAATATTTGTCTTCAATGGTTTACATATCTCCAGAACCTGGATTTAACAAAAGCAAAATGAAACAAAAAGCATATTATTATTTAACATTAGTTCAACCCACCACAAACTGTAATATTTAATAAAGATTTATGTGAATATAATCACAGTGTAAACTGAAATTCAACAAAACATAAATATGTTCATTTTCTCTTATTAAGGTTCAATCCTTTAACCAAAGAACTAGGGTGTGCTATTTTTATTGGGGTTTTATTTAGTAAGTTAAAAATCCCAGAGTAACAACTCTAAAATAAATTATCTGAAGCAAAGAAATAAATCTTTCCTTTGCAAAACAAAAAAATAATAAATAAATAAGTTTTGGTAATAGCACTACATATTGTAGTCTATTTAAATTCCTTCTGAATATAGATGTAACTATAATATCATTATCAATAATAATAATGTATTTCTATAGAGCCTAATCTCCAGCTTATAGCTGCCCACTGGCACTGCACATGAGAGATAGTCATACGAAACACTTATCGAAAAAAAATTACCTTCATGATATAATTCAGAAAATGTGATTACTTTTTTTTTGCAAGTAAAATACATCAAAATATATACAGAAATTGAAATCACTGGTTGTATCATTCAGAACATGCTGGATTATTTTTGCTACCAAACATTAGATGCCAAGAATGTCAATAAACTAAATAATTGTCAAAGTTTTGAGGCTGGAATATGTTTGGTTTCATAAATCTTATATACAGTGGTTTCCTATGTTGACTAGATCTTCACCGAGACTATACATATTTAAATATTCACATTCTAACAATAAATAATACAATGGTGAATATATCCAAAAGAAATCTAATACTGTAAATCAGGAAATTAATGTGTCACTAATTTAATGCGACCTCAACATTTTAGACATAAATGCAACAACAATTAAATGCGATCGACCAGGCCTCTATTCATGTTTTTCCCCGGACGCACCTTTCATTATTTTCCATAATGAAATTATTTCCAAACGGTTCATACGTGCACATATCAGTTCGTTACTTTAATACCATGTTCATCCATCAGTGGTATTATCATTAACTGATAGGCGGCTCTTCAATGTCATTACCGCTGTTAAGATATAATCCCAGATTAAGTCATGTTTTTGCACGAATGAAGTGTTAGAACACCATGCAGTACTTCTAAAGACAGCGCTACTGAATATCTAATCTAGTATGATAATACGCTACTTTCCTAAAAACGACTTATTACTCATAAATATCTTTATAACACTCACGTTGTTATTTCCCTTCAAATATATTTTTCCATAGAGGGAATTAATCGGATTAGACTAATAAGAGAACTAGTAATTAGATTAACTCAAAATGTGACACTTGGGGTATAAGAGCCCTAAGTAGATGTTCACGAGCTTATTTGTCTTGAGGAAGATAGTGTATTTGATGTATGACTGATATAAAAAATAATAGTGAGTACGTATTGTTTTCTTTTGTCATCTATGTTTAAGTAAACTAATTTTACGTACTAGTATATTATTATCACAACACAACCAATTCAATACTACATATACAGGTTATGGCTGCAACAACCTTATTCATATGATCAATTTCACGCTACGGACTAGTGCACGAAATCAGGGTACACATTATTCGATTTGGTCTTAAAATACAGAATGTATTTAATGGGTAGGAATTAAATGCGGCCATAAGCCAATTGCATTTTTCGCATTAATATTCTGCTCGCATTAATTTCCTGATTTACAGTAAATAATATCAACAACAACAGTATGACAGTTAAGGTGGCCATATTAACAGAACAGAACAGAACAGAAAGACAAATGGCCATGAAACAGGCACCCTAATACCATAACTGATGATTATTGCGTATTTGATGACAAACACTTATTAAAATACATTTTAAAATGCTTTGAGCAAAATAAAATAACGAGTAATCACTAATACTCTCAAAATATGTTTTGATTGACGTATACTTTGAAAAATAATTTGATGATTTTTGTAAAAATAAAATGTTTTCACTTTGCGTACTGCTCTTGATGTGTTATTAGTCAACTTGGATCTTGCGTACCCTGGTGGGCAACTCCACAGCACTTACAGTTAATGGCCACATTCCTCCGAGAATTCCCGCTTGTATGGACACCCCTGTGGCTACAGCCTGCTCGGGATCTATGGCAGTGTTGAGAGTTTTATGGAAATACTCCCGCACAAGTTCTCGGACTTTCGGAATCCTCGTTGAGCCTCCCACCATGACAATCTCGTCCACTTCTTCTTTTGAGAGGTGCGCCGCTTCCAAAACTCTCTGGACGGGTCCTAGTACCTTCTGGAATAAATCCGCGTTCAGTTTTTCGAATAAATTCCTGGTGATGGTTTCCTTGAAGATTTTGTTTCCTAGCGAGTGGAGGGTAATGGCAACATTGACCACTTGATCGCTGGTGAGGTTTAGCTTGGCCTGTTCTACGAGGAGCCTGAGTGCTTGGAGGTCTTCCTTGTCCGTCAGCTTCACGTTGTACTTCTGCTGGATCAGGTCCTTGAGGTACAGCAGTAGGCGCTGGTTGAAGTCCTGTCCACCCAGACGGTTGTTACCTGACCCAAGGAAAACAATGTTTCTATTTATAGCAAACGAAAGTTATGTCTATTGAGAAACCGGTTTATTTTTAAATTGGGGTTTAGAACTGCTTACGAGATTCTTTCACTCATATCACGGCTTGTCAGTTTAAGGCAGGAGGAAACCCGCAACATCCGTAGTGCTGAATGTTGCAGGAAAGCTGCAAGCATCGGCTGGTACTGACAAGACCAAGGATGATAACTGCATTGACACTCTAAAGACAGCGCATCCTATCAATATTGCGTCAGAAAGGTAACTTTCGCGAACATTGATACCAGGTTGCTTGGGCGAGATTTGAACCTGGAACCGTTGGCTCCAAAGTCCAACGTTCTACCACTGCGCTACCACCCGCCCCTATTGAGCTACTAATTACCATCTGAACAACCCCTGAAATTTCATAGCAGAATGGAGATAAAAAGTGTGCAAGATTTCCTGATTTGTTTTTATTTCCTATAGATAATGTTAATTTAGTTTTCAAGAAGGATTTTTTAAGTAAGATTTGATCATTGGCCTGCCAGAAAATAAACTTGTTATTCAACATCCTTGTTAATAAAATTCTAAAGTTACCTGTAATTTGTAAATGGACATTTAGCATAAGAGGAATAACTAAGTGAGTGCTTTGTTGCTTAATGTCATTGCAAGAATCTCTCATCCATACTCAACAAAAGCGGAATAACTGTCAAATGTTTAGTCATTAGTGCATTGGCCTCTCCAGCTGCCAACATGGCCTTTTGCTAATAATTTTTTTCTACATTTTTATATCTTCCACACAAATAACCATTGACTATCTGTAAAGTTTTCACAAGCCTGACGACCTACCCTGCACACCAACCCTACACGACCCATCCACTGACAACCCACCTTGAATGTTGACCCATCCGACGTGACCCACCTTTCACAATGATCCACCTTTCGCAATGACCCATCCACTGATAGCCCACCTTGAATGACGACCCATCCTACATGACCCACCTTTCACAATGACCCATCCACTGATAGCCCACCTTGAATGACGACCCATCCTACGTGACCCACCTGCACACTCCAATCCACCCTTCACGAGCTGCTCGGCGTGACTCACCTGCCATGGCTTGTGTGAGGAACATCCCACCCTGCACGTTCAGTATGGACACGTCCAGCGTGCCTCCACCCAGGTCTATCACCATGATGGTCTGCAGATTGGACTTCTTGTGCAGGCCGTACGCCAGGGCCGCAGCTGTCGGCTCATTGATCACTCGGTACACCTCCATACCTGCAGCGATCAAACTTTCATTGTCTTTCCCATCTCAATCGCAACTCAATTTTGGGAGCTGACCGACAAAATCTATGTTTCAATTTTGAAATAAAATCTGAATATATCAAGAGAATGTCCAATGAATACTTGGTGATACAAATTTTCTTTTTAATAAAAATAATTTACAAAAATATTTTGGTGATGTTTTTATCAATTTGTATTTATTTAATTTAAAATTTTTTTTTTATTAATTAAGACGTTAAAATTCTTTATCATAAATATTTTTCAGAATGGTCCCATTTCACAGAACAGTTGTAGTGGTACAAGAGTAGCAACGCTACACATTGCATACAAGGTATCCTGCTAGCAGAAATTTCACGTTTTCACTAAAATAGTATTATTTGAATGACTATTAACAGTGTTCAAGCTAGCTGGTTTTAAAGAGTAAATTTCCATCATTGTCATCCATATGCGATGAATATAGCTGATGTACTAAACATTGTAAAAAAAATAATTAATTAAACTCTCATGATTCTTTCACTCATATCACACTGCTCGTCAGTTTAGAGCAGGATGAAGCCTGCAACATCTGTACCTGCTAAGTTGGCCGCTTTGACAGTATAGTTCCTCTGAAGATCGTTGAACTCTGCGGGCACGGACAGGATCGCCTTGGTAACGGATACACTGAGGTTGGCCTCCGCGGCTAGACGCAGCGTGTCCAGGATCACCGAGCCCACGTCCTGGGGCGTGATCCGTCGGTCAGTGCCATTCACCCGCACCACATATTGCACCATGCTGTTACTGTCCAGCTCCAACTAGAGGGAGATAAGCAGTGTGTCAGACTCACTGAGTGAATTTTATATTTCTATTTTTATTACGAAAAAAATATCTTACTCAACTCAGAATCGTACTCAAATCCTTGAGTACGTACTCAATTGAGATTTTTGCCAAGTTGGTGATTACGAAACTGCGAGTACATGCTCAAGTGAGCACGGAGTCGAGTTTACAGTTGAGTACATTTTTTGGGGGTAAGAAGCGACATTTTGGAACTCTTTGGTTTAATTATAGACGTTGAGGTAAGAAGGGTATACAAACTGGTCCCATGCCTATGCTACGTATGATCGTTTTGTGTAACATTGGCAGGGAACTAGTCCTTCGTCTGCTACTGCTGATAAACGCTGATCGCCGTATCCGAGTGATATTCTTTAGATTGACACGTATGTAATCCCTATAGTACGCTTCAATATGTCTTTATTGCATGGTGTTTTCATATTGATTCTTTGTGCAATGAAAAATAAATCTCTTGTAGTTGTACGTATGCAGCGAATTCCAGCTAGTCCCATTTTTTGTTACCACGCACGTCAGCCAGCCCAATATTTTTATATTTTAGACTAAAAAATGTGGTCCATGGTTGACCGAGCAGTTTAACCAAATCCGTGATGTAATGAAGGGCGTTATGTCGGGGTTCACTGTATTTATAGTTCCATGCAAAAGATGCATTAACCTTCTATTTGCTGAAGATAACCCGAGATATATTAATCTAGCAGGGAGGTTAGTGAAAGATAGAATCAAGCAGCAGCTCTTTGGAAAAGAGCATCGCTGTTTCATGTTAAACCCATAACTTGGAACATAGCACTTCAGGATATGCTGGTTATTTTAACAAAACAAAATTGTAATATATTTCTGTTCAGTATCTGCATTACCTTGAAAGGATACTGCTTCTGAGCCAGGTCAAGTTCTTCTTGGTTGTATATTTTCCCAATGAACCTCTTGGCATCATACAGAGTGTTCTGTGGGTTGTGTTCTGCCTGGTCCATAGCCTTGTACCCCACCAGAACACCGTCATCACTGCAACCAGTAGGATAAATTAATGTAGCTGTCTAGCATTGTAGCATCGTTTGGTTTTATAGCTTGTTATCTCCATCATAAGCATACACTACATCTAGGTACCATACACTAAAACTAGTGCCTCCTCAATTCAATATGCTAGTCCTAGCTGTGTTTTAGAGGATGATAACTCATATTAATAATAATTACAATTGTGGTTGGCATTTTTCATCAGTTCCTTTAATTATACCAACATTTCTTTTACCATGCATACATTTACACATAATGAAAACTAAAAAGTCTGCTGGCTAATTCCTAGAAAGGACAGTGTGGTGATGTATACTTATACACTACCTGAATGCTACGACACTGGGTATACATTTCTTGCCTCCCTGTACTTTGAGGATGTCGACGGCACCCGACACTGCGTGGTACAGACCGATACAGGAGTAGGTAGTGCCTGGAAGTAGAACATATAACGCCGGAGGTGTAACTTCAAGTTTATAGCATGGAAGGTTATTTTCTTTAAAAAAAGGATTTGTAGGCTGCAGGTATAACATTGGATTGTTATCATTGTAGACGCTTCTAGCATTTGAAATTAAATTTTTCAAGAGCATAACATTTGAGCTAAGACTTTTAAAGCATGTAGATTTTTTTTACATGTTTTAAGAAGATAGATTTCGAAACTATGACTTGGTCATATTTGCTGAATATCATATCAATAATCACTATATCTGTATGCTGTTACATCAGATGACAGCACTGATGAGGACTATGACATGCTTCTCCAACACGTCGTACTCGGGGATAAAAATTAACATTAGTCCCGCCATGGCCATTTAACCCAATGCTAAATATATCCCAAGGGCTAGTACTAGTCGTAGAAATTCACATGTTTTTTTTGTAAACATTTGTTATTTGTATCATTATTTGGGCTAGTAAGCTTTAAAGATAAGTTTCTATTGCTACTGACATACCTAGATCTATGCCGACAATCTTAGGCTTTGGTGGGGGCAGATATCTCTGAGCTAGATACCCAGCTAGCAGCACAGCCATAATAGACGTGCCTGAAAAGGAAAACAGATTTGTCACAAATTGTATGAAGCATGAGAGGGGCAGGTGGTAACGCAGTGGTAGAACGTTGGACTTCGTGAACCAAAGGTTCCAGGTTCAAATCCCGCCCCAGCATCAATATTCGTGGAAGTTACCTGATGCGATATTGATAGGATGCGCTGTTTGTAGAGTGGCAATGCAGTTACCATCCTTGGTCTTGTCAATACCAGCCAATGCTCACAGGTTTACTGCAACATTCAACTCTACATTCGGCTTCCATATTAGATTTCCGCCCGCACCCTTCCTTTTTTGCATGTTTTCCTCTCTCATCTTTAACATTGGGAAAACATTCCGTCCTCAAGTTTCATTGTTTCTTGAAACAAATTATTTGTTTGATTCCAACCGGGAATCGAGCCTGCGCCAACCTGCACATGGGCGATAAGTTACAGTGGCCGAGCGCCTAGCCAACTGCGCTACCAGGGAACACATGAAAGCATAACACAAAATTTCGAAGTCTTGTCGCTCCACGTGCCATGGGAACCCTATAAGGAGTTTGATGCTATTACGGAATGAGTCTGGTACTATTACGGACGCTTCAGTCCGCGAGTTATATTTTACCACCACTTCAATAGAAAAGTGATTCAATGTTTGTGATCATCTATGTTGTTATAAAATGTGTCCAAAATATTTTTAATTACATCGCTATCGCTAACCCTAACCCAAAGATAGTATAGTGGGGACCCAAGGGCTAAAGAAGACCTGTAAAAATAACAGTAGCACTATATGACGTCACAACACCAATCGGCCATCCTCGGACAGTTCCGTTGGTTATATCATCAATCATGTGACATTCGGCTTCCATATTGGATTTCTATCGACAGACACGTGAGTTCGAGTTGTACATATATTTTTCGCCATGTCGTTAAATCAGTATCCCTATAAAATTGCGTTATTCTAGTGTCGCGAATATCATTGCATGTGATAAAATGACACACACATGAATAGAATGGAAGAAAAGGGGGGGGTGCGGGCGGAAATAATACTGATTTCTCTTGATAGACACACGTATTTGTCACCATGTCGTTAAATCTGTATCCTTACAACAACAAAAATGTATTCTAATGTCGCTGAGAAAATGAATAGAATGGAAGAAAAGGGGGAAAGATTTCTGCCCGCACCCCCCTTTTATTTCATGTTTTCTTCTCCCATCTTTAACATTGAGAAAACATTCTGTTCACAAATTTCAT
>JAUTBT010070954.1:0-13702 GCA_032361225.1 Lepetodrilus schrolli
TGATAACTGCATTGCCACTCTACAGACAGCGCATCCTATCAATATCGCGTCAGAAAGGTAACTTTCGCGAACATTGACGTCGGGCCCCCCGGGGCAGGATTTGAACCTGGAACCTTGGCTCCAAACTCCAACTGTTCCACCACTGCACTGCCACCCGCCCCTGATATAAGTGAAAGAATCTTGAAAGCAGCTCTAAACCCCCATTAATTTATTTTTAAATTTATTTTAAAGTAAATCATTCTGCATTTCAGTACATCATTCTGGGTTTCAGCTTGCTGCTGCCTTGCGAAACTTGGCCGATGTAGCATCAGGCAGGGAGAGATTTCTTAACAGTGGAGTCATCCAGAGCCTGAGTCATCTACTGGAATCCTACCCAAACGATGCCGATCTTGTCCTCTATATATCCAGAATATTCAGGTAACACTCCTCGTCTTGCTAAAATTAATGTTGCAATCATATCTATAGTGACCATTGGTGACAGTCATCTAGTTTCATTCACAATTCTTTTTCTTTACAATGAAAAGTTGGTATTTGTAAACTATTTCTAATATTTATTTTCTGCTATAATGTTTTCATGTATAATTAATAGTCTTCTGTACAATTAATGTTTCCATTTCATGAGAATGATCAAGTGATTTTATATATTTTTTGTTTCAGCAAAATCACATTACACACTGACTGCTGTTCGGTGTTAGCTAATCAACATTCCTCTTACAAGGCATTCATTCACTTGCTCAACAAACATCTAAACAAAGCTGTAAGTATAGAGAATCTCGCCAATAGCTGTCCATGTGAGTAACTCTTTCTGACTGGACAATGTCATTTAATAATAATTATAATAATAATAATATATCTTTATTTTCTCAGAGGAAATTTGTTTACATCGTAAAAGGCCTCAGTACCAAAAACAATATATAATAAATAATACATAAAACATCATTACAACATTTTCCTTAAATTACAATGTACATTATTTAGTGTAAAATTTACAATAACGTACAACTAAATACGCCACTATTTTTTCATTACAAATCACAAACAGAAAGAAAATATTTTCAAAATGCCGAAATATTCCCTTTATCATATGCATGCAATGTTAATGGAGAAATCATTGACCTGACAAGATTACTCTCCATGTGACTGCTGACAAGTTTATTTTTCAATTATTTAGTAATATCGCCAGTCATTGGACTGAAATGCCGTTCAATATGACTATCAGTCTAAGACTATCATAGCAACGTTTTTTTCCAAAGTGTTGCAACACTTCCTGTGTTCATTATCATTATCAAAGTAATTACTAGAATTTGGTAAAATTATTTATCTGGCTTGTGGTCCAAATACTAATCTTTAAATTGATGCTAAATATGTGTAAAATTATTAATTAAAGTAACGTCATGAAAAGGGCCTTTTCATGCAGGTGAAGTACAGATACAAGTCAATGGACATGACTGACTTTCAGCCATTGATATCGTATTTCATTGATGTTTTAATTACAGATACAAGTCAATGGACATGACTGACTTTCAGCCATTGATATCATATTTCATTGATGTTTTTATTACAGGACGTTGTTGTAAGGGTTTGCTTCGTCCTCGGGAATCTTACCGCTAAAAATGATGACGCAAGAAAGCAGCTGTTCCATGAATCAAATGCCCTACCCACTTTGCTCACAGTATTACGAACATTCCATAAAATGGAATCTCAGGTTTGAGAGCATTTTAAAAATAATCGTGTAATCTTAATAGTGTTAATAAGTTTTATATAGATGTAGTTTAGTATTGACACAGTAGTTTACTCTGTTACCCATTTCGAAAGTTTTTATTTCATGCATAATTTGATTCATGATCTAATATTCTATGTCTGTATCGTTCTTTTTCAATGCTTACAGACTAAATCTAAGCCAGAAAGTATTACAAGAAACGGTGGCCACACTGACAGAGACGGCAATAATGCCATCAACATGACAGACGATGTGCTGATAAAAGTGATCCGTGTCATTGCTAACCTGTCAATCAATGACAGTATCGGCCCTCTCATCGCCTCCAGCGCAGAGTGTCTACAACTACTACTTGTCATTCTTGGTGAGTGTGTGTGTGTGTGTGTGTGTTGTGTTGTGGTGTGTTGTGTGTCTGTGTGTGTGTGTCTGTGTCTGTGTGTCTGTGTGTGTGTGTGTGTCTGTGTGTGTTGTGTGTCTGTGTGTGTCTGTGTGTCTATGTGTCTATGTTGTGTGTCTGTGTGTGTCTGTGTGTCTATGTGTGTGTGTTGTGTTGTGTTGTGTGTGTGTGTGTGTGTGTGTGTGTGTGTGTGTGTGTGTGTGTGTGTGTGTGTGTTGTGTGGATGTGTGTGTGTGTGTGTTCACAGTAGTGTCGTCAGACTTTGCAGTCAAGGGCCTCGAGTTTGAACCTGTGCCCTCCCTGTTTTGCAGAATTTACATTTCCAACATGATCATGTAGGATGTGATGTTTGTACTGTTACAGTGTAGTTATAATTCTTGGTTTGTCAATACCAGCTGGTACTCATGGTAAAGATGTGCAGGTTTACTGGAACACTTGGTGCTACTGATATTATGGTTGTAGTGAGGGTTGTCTTAGTTACACTGTTTGTTACAGGAGAACTCTGAGAGGTAACTTCCAGTAGTTGTATTCTCTCCAGAGTTGAGAAGGGGGAGATAATCATAATTTTCTGAACGTGCATGTTTCAGATACAAAGGACGTGAGTACCAGCGAGGAGTTGATCCTCAATACAGTGGCTACAATCAACAACCTGTCGTATTACACCTCCAAGAACAGCGCAGTCACTGCCAACCAGGACATTGTCGCACGAGGTACACATCCCCGATCTCAACACCACTTTCTAATACACCATGTGCAAATATATACTTTAAAAAATAAAGGAAGGGCAGGCAGATGTTTTGTGGGGAAGGTTTCGACCACATTACTGAATTCAGCTTGAGGAATCCGGTGCCATTGTTGTTCCAATGTGTCTGCAAGAAGAGTAGTACCTGGTTCCTGTAGAAATTTGGAAATTTCATTAAAATATAGACCTAAGTTTATATGTCCAAAAAGGCTACTGGCCATTAATCATACACTCATCTTAGTAGTCAAGGTACTGTTTCACTGAACAGTCAGAGTGCTAATAGGAGTTGAAACTCTCATAATCCTTTCATCATTCGGTCGAGCAGATTTGTGAATCTATGTATATAAATCATTTTCATCTAAATATATTCTGATTAGCATGGTAAAAAATTATTTTCAATTTGCTTTTCATCTTGAGACATTCAAGATTAAATTTCTTGCAATCTTTTACTTACATTATGCTGTACATTTCAGCATTGCTGAAGTTGGTGTTCACAGACAACATGGAGGCCATGCTGGAAGCATCCAGAGTGTTCGCTAACTTGACACGACACAAAGTAGTTCGCGACCTCCTGTCTACGCACAAAGGTGAGTAGGAGCGCCACCTGTACAAAACAGCAGAACTCAACAGGAACTGTAACTCCAACCTTACCAGTGGTGTGGTATGTGGGTTAGGTTTGAGTTACATCGTTTCATGACATTAACCCTGGTGCCATGAATAGAGGTCATTTTGATTATTCCAGAAGAGAGTGGTAACATTTTACATGCAGAGCTACATTTTGATGAAATAAAACTCACAATAGTTTTCTAATTATTCGAACACAATAATTATTTTCAAAATTTTTTAAATCTCTTTTTTAAATTCTTCATTTATTTACCATTTCATTTACAACCATAATTTGTACTTTGGTTGTTCCTAATTATATGAACACAGATAATTTGAAATCTTCGTATTTTTTTAACAGCTACAAATTTAATTATTTCCTCCTGTTCACAACTATTAGGGTAATTACAGTAGATCAGAGAAATTGTTGAAAATGTGGAAAACATCAAATGGCTCACTCCCGAATTTAGTAACCCTAACCCTGACCTTTAGATGACCTTTACATGATCTTTAATTAAGCATCTTTCACATTGTGTTACAGTTGATCAGTTGATGTATGCATTGTGTTGTAGTTGATCAGCAGATGTCTATTACAGTTGATCAACATATATAGCAAGTTGAAGTTGATTAGCAGATATATGTGTTGCGTTACAGTTGATCAGCAGATGTAGCATGTTGCAGTTTATCAGCAGATGTGTGCCTTGTGTTACAGTTGATCAGTAGATGTATGCCTTGTGTTGCAGTTGATCAGTAGATGTATGCCTTGTGTTGCAGTTGATCAGAAGATGTATGCCTTGTGTTACAGTTGATCAGCAGATGTATGCCTTGTGTTACAGTTGATCAGCAGATATGTACCTTGTGTTACAGTTGATCAACAGATGTATGCGCCTTGTGTTACAGTTGATCAGCAGATGTATGCCTTGTGTTACAGTTGATCAGCAGATGTATGCCTTGTGTTGCAGTTGATCAGCAGATGTATGCCTTGTGTTACAGTTATGTTACAGATGTATGCCTTGTGTTACAGTTGATGAGATTATGGTTACACTGCTGGACTCTGGGAACAGAGAACTGGTTTTCATTGCATGTGGAGTTCTGGTCAATTTTATGGCAGACGACGAGAAGAGAGCTCTTCTTAAAAAGGAGGGAGGAATCAGAAAGTAAGGAACAACAATTTATATGGTGGCAATTAATTAAGGTGTTTGAAATATTAAATGGTTTGAATTAACAGGAGTATTATGATATTGAAGTACATTTATGGGAACTCAGAAGTATTCATATTAACCATTGTTAACCAGCCATCCAATTTTATTTTGTATTATTGGAACATTTCTGGAAACACCAAAAAAACAGAGCATGATAAGAAAATGAAAATGCGAGACATTTAACATTAATTTAATTCTCTTACACCATATACAGACTCTCTATAAATGCCATATGCACTATAGACTATGCATTGATGCCCTATGCCCTATAGACTCTTTATTGATGCCCTATGCCCCATAGACTCTGTATTGATGCCCTATGGACTCCGTATAGATTCCCTATGTAATTTGAATTAATTCAGGAAGGATTAAGTTAAATGTTCTAAAATGACGTTCATCACGTATTGGTGGAATATTCCCTCTGGGACTTTAAGCACCTCATCACTCTAAAATGACATTTGTCGCATGTGACGTTACACAACAACTCAGTTGTGTACTCCAATATGACATGACGGCTTCGTTTCAATGTCAGTGTGTGTGACGTAAAACAAAAATTCACTCACTCAATGTCAGTGTCTGCTGCAGGTTGGTCGAGGTGTTGCGAGACTTCGGCCGGGAAGACTGGCAGTTGAGCAGCATCGTGTGCAAAGTGTTGTGTAACTACAGCACCAGGATTACCAGCACCAACGCCTGTTTCGGGGAGAGAGAGGCTCAGGCACTCTCCGATGTCCTCCAACAATATCTAGGTCGGTATCGCCAAGGATTTTGAAGCTCTGTAAGATCATGAGCCTCTGTATGATCTGTATGGGGGTGGGTGGTAGCGCAGTGGTAGAACGTTAGACTTCAGAGTCAAAGGTTCCACGTTCAAATCCCGCCCCGGTGCCCCGGCATCAATGTTTACCAATATTCATTGACCTTCATATGCAAGCTTCTTGCCACAATTATTATATTTTAATCATACTACGGAAATCGATACTGGGATAAAAATCTATTCTGGTGTTGGCTGTTATTCCACACGGTGTCCTGGTTTTTCCAGACAAGGACTCGGCACTGGAGATCAGCGTCCAGGGCGAGTCCGACAAGGACCTCAAGGACTACTTCCTGGAGACGTGGGAGGCAGACTTCTTCCCGGTGGCCTCCCAGCTCATCAGGAGGATAGAGGCCCACCAGTCCAGGTTTGAGCCTCTAGAAGCACCCGGGTAGTCGGTACCCTTGCCCCCATCTCTCCAGCAGAGTGTGGCCGGACCTGTGGAATTGTAGTGAATGCCTGGAGTAGTATGTGTAATGTGCCAGTCTGTGTCTGGGGTATAGATGTCTGTGCTTGTATGAAATGACTGTTATGTATTCATAGGGATGAATTGTGCAGAGAAGAATTCAGGCAATGCAATGTTGTTACTGTGTGGACCTGTTATGTACATAGCCGTCGTCGTTGTTGTTCCCCAACTGGCTAGTGAGGAAACTTAGATTTCTATTATTTATATTGGTGGGATGCTACTTCAAAAATGGGGTTTTAAAATGTCTTATTTCTATGCAGTTACAGCAGACAGGAATTGTGAATTCCTGGAGATTCAGAGCTAGGGGTGGGGGTTGGGTGGGTTTGGGTTTGGGTAGAGATATGCAACGTATTTTAGGAAGGGGCAGTGTTTCTATTTTTCCTGGAAGATCGATTTGGCAATGTCAACAATATACAGTGTACTAAAGAAAAACAGTATCACCATAAAATAACAATAATTGTCCACAAACCTATTTTTCACCAAACATACTGAGCTTCATGTAAGTACAACAGGTTCAAATCAATGTTCGCGGAAGTTATCTTTCTGACGCGATATTGATAGGATGCGATGTCTTTAGAGTGGTAATGCAGTTATCATCCTTGGTCTTGTCAGTACCAGCCGGTGCTTGCAGGTTTACTGCAACATTCAGCGCTATCGATGTTGTGGATTTCCTCCTGCCCTAAACTGACAAGCCATGATATAAGTGAAAGAATCATGAAAGCGACTCTAAACCCCAATACAAAAAAAATAAAAAATTGTAAATACAATATTGTTCACATGTAGTCATCACATTAATTTAATAGTATGATATTGTTATATGCTACCATTTGCAATAATTAATAATTATAATGCCCACGCGTTGCCTATGGGTGAACTATTCCCGCTGCGACGTAAAACAATAAAACAATAATTCATATAATGCCCAACTACGTTCTTTCACATCAAAATGTAGAGGAGCTCTCTGATTGGTTGCTATTTTTATTATATTAATCCAAGCCTCACCAGCCAAAAAAACCCAACTTAATACAAAGGTATATCCCAGGGCATTTGACAGATGTTGAGTAGGCATACAAAATAAAATGGTTTGGGTTTCGAGGATGGGTCATAGGATGGGTCTCTACTGTCGCAGGGTAATTATATCTTTGGTTTGCCGGTACCAGCCAATGTTTGCAGGTTAACTGCAACACGCAGTGCTACAAATGTTGCAGGTGTCCAGATATAGTTATTCTTGGAAGCAGCTGTAAACACAGCTCATACTGTGGTGGCACATGGCTGACTGCTCAGTTTACAGGTAAGGATGTTTGCGCTTGGCTGGTTCGTAGATAGGTGAGAACCTGAGAGTAGCTAGGATTTGTTCTTGCCCCACTCTGAATCACAGGCTGATAAAACCTTGTGGCAGCTTGGGTTGTATACTCCCCAGGATGTTTAGAATGAATTGAGGGCACACAGATCCATTGACTGGGGTAAAAATGTAGCGCTAGGAGCGTGCTTTCGACCGTGGATTTGGCGCAATATAAATGTTCACATTATATATTATTATTCTGTGATCAATGCTGTATATGAATGAATACCTATATTTGTACATTTTGTTATAATTTTATTGAAAGATTACAATAATTGATAGTAAAATACAGAACTGACATTACTGGCATTATTAATACTTAATTTTGGGCATAAAATGTGTGCTTTATATTATTTTAACAACGGGGAATTTCCAAATGTCTACAGGCTCCAGGTACTGTTCAAGAGCTTGTATACAGACTTGAAAGAGGAATAGCACCACGTTACTCAAGCCAAGTTTTGAAATGTTGTAGAAATCTTCCACACAATGTATCTTATAAACCCTTGCTGCGAATCTAGTAGTACACAGTACTTGTGTACAGTTTTGTTGTAAATAATGCCATTTTGAATTGTTGGGTTTGCAACCACTTTCAAGATGATTTCACTCATACCAAGATATGTCAGTGTATTTTATATTTAATATGTCCTGTATCAGGGAGGCTGTTCCCCAGAAAACTTGAATCATCCTTCTAAATGGTTTGAATATATATGATTGTAAACCTTTATGAATATATATGAGTTTCTGTATGTTCTGATATTTGGTATTCTAGCAGTCTGTGTGTGTTTACCTTTTAGATGTATATAGCTGACCTATAATTATAGCACTACGATCAGTGTTACGGCTATAGTAATGCCTGATTGGCTATGACTCAAAACTATTGCAGTATTGCTGTGATTTTATATCATGCTTGCCATTACTCGGAATGTGTTATATTTTTGCTATTTTTGTTATAGTTTTGAACCAGTCATGATCAGAAAATAATGATGGTTTCACTAAACCTATTAGTATTATTAATATAACCCTTCCTGCTGGCAGTAATCTAAGATGCCCTATAGAGCAGTGATTGAGGTTATGCCTTTCGATAATTCATGTTGCTGGCCACACAAGGTCATGCATGAGCATAGCTATTTGTCGGCTAATTAGTGGCTAGCCTGGTCAGCCCTTCTTTGCATTTCTAGGTAGTACAAAGTAATTGTAGTTTTCGTATTTTTCATTCCATAAATTATTTACCAAGACAAGAGCTGTGGAAAGTCACTCACAGTTCAACTTTGAGAAAGATCCCTGGGAATATAAAAGACAATAAGTAACAAGGACTGGTGGACTTGGAGTTACCTAATGTTTGTGTGTTTCTCAGTAGTGTGCTCGCATTACCAGCCGGTGGAAAATTGGTTTAGCATAAGCATGTGCACACAAAACATGCAAGCCGTGATAATGAAATAATCTTGAAAGCGGCTTTGAACCCCAATTTAACCGTCCACTCTAAGGATAATTAGGCATTTCAGAATAATGGCTTGTGTTTCTGGTAACTCAAGCGACGGTAAAAGTGTGCGACCTTAAATATGTTTTCAAGAATTATTATTTTAATTTTTTTATGATACCGACCCTTAACCCTTGCCTTTGAACACGAATTGAGTTGCTCCACTTTAAAATGTTATTTAGGTCTTTTGATACATGTACTTTCAAATCACCTACTATAAAAGGTCAAACATCTCTGTTAAATGATCGAAACCAGTTGCAGTTGTCGACAAAAATAAAATAAAAACATATTACAATAGGTTGCCTACCTTACTTTTTTTTCAATAAAATGTTTTTCCTACCTACCTACCCTATTTTGAAAGTCCACATTACCGGAAACACACATGTATTATTTATTTTGGACTTAATATGTAGCACTTTCTCTCTTATGTTTATTCAACAGTTTGTGCAATGATCTGGAACATTGACGAGTGTCATATTGTCAATGTAAGTTTATGAATTTTTTGTTGTGTTTCTGGGTATTGTTTCTCGAAGCTGTCGTGTCCATGATGACACAATAGTGCTCTTGTAAGTGCCTGATTGTCATGTACAGGAAATCGCTATGAGAGCGCTATATGGGCTGTTAGTAGATGCCAGAGCTTCGAGAAATGAGACCTTGGTATGTAATCCGTCCACTTTGTGATAAGCTTAGTACAGATTTTCTTGATGAAAAGCATGCATTGTAAATACTGTAGTAAATAATAAATGTGAATTTTTAAATTCACATTTTAGTCATACAAGTGTGCAAATAGGATTGTGATTGCTCAGAATCTTTAAAATGATATCTTTGTAAAGGATAATATGAATTTTTGTTTATTTTTATGTTCAATATTTTAATTGTATATAGATCTAATGTTGTTTCCTTGTGTTTGAATTTAAACTTTGTTTTGTTAGCTTTGTTCTTCACATCCCTATTATAATATTTGTTGAATTATTCAAATTCATTAAAATTATGGTCGGTACGATACTTTTATATCAGTCAACATTCCAATATGTTCGTGTGTGTGTGTGTGTGTGTGTGTGTGTGTGTGTGTGTGTGTATTTGTTATGTAAATAAAATACATGCAGTTACATGCACTATAACAATAAAAGTTCTTAAAGTCCTCTCGTCACGTATGGGTGAAAGATTGCCGCTGTGACGTAAAACAAAAATTCAATTTCTTTGTGATATAATTTCCACACAATTTAAATCCGTCCTAATTTTACCTGTAACATTTCTGTCCAAGCATAATTGAAGGATTACATTTTTTTTTAAATTAAATTTTACTGGATTTGGCACAGTTACTGCTCTTTAGGGCATCTCCAGTTGCCTTCAGCATGGAGCGGGTTAATGTTTCAAGCTGGTCAGATGTTTTTGTAGCAAATGACCTATTGCGAAATGTCCATCAAGCTTTTCCATGTGTTAAGCAGGCTAACACACGATAGCATCAATCCAAAACATTCCTGTTGGCATTTCTAAACATATCATATCAAACATTCATATCATTTATACCTTATTACAATTTTGTAACCTGCATTATCCTTGCTTTGCTAAGCTATTGTTTGTAGAACAGTGACCATGTGGCTAATCAATGTATGCCCAACTTAAAGTGTTGCTATATTGTGATTGGCTGACTGGTACTATATCTGGGAGATTGACAGCTCACAATATGCTAATTCATGATTATCGTTAAAGCAAAGAAGTAATGACCTAGACACACATACATTGATTAGTTTTTGTTAAAGGCATACAATCATAGCTATATTTAAATTACAGTACTTAATGTTCAAACAACTTTCATTTACACAAAACTACCAGTATACAATCCCGCTGTCACTGAAAACAATAATTCACTCACCAGTGAATTCAACCAGCTATTTATTTTTCATATCTCACTATTTTCATATTTTATAGACAAATAGTAAGAAACAACACGACCTCTTAGATTTTAATAGAATGTAAATTACATTATCTCTTTAATTTGAATAGATTCATCCTTATATTTTATTCTAACAGTAGCATGTAAGATCAAAGGCACCACCAATATTTTAATACTGGATAAAGTGCAGTTGGAAAAATGCGTTAGTAGCGCAGTGGTAGAACGTTTGACTTCGGAGCCAAAGGTTCCAGGTTTAAATCCCGCCCCGGGGGCCCGGCATCAATGTTCGCGATATTGATAGGATGCGCTGTCTGTGGAGTAGCAATGCAGTTATCATCCTTGGTCTTGTCAGTACCAGCCGATGCTCGTAGGTTTACTGCAACATTCAGCGCTACGGATGTTGCGGGTTTCATCCTGCCGTAAACTGACAAGTGATATAAGTGAAAGAATCTTGAAAGCGACTCTAAACCCAAATTTAAAAAAACAAAACTTTAAAAGTGCCATGACTACAAACACTGTGACCAGTGATGTACATACAATACGACGTCATGTCTGGGGCAACACCCAGTTGATGGAACAGCCAGTTAACAGGCCCAGTTTATGTATTCGTAAACGGACAGTTGATGAATATTCAAGATTAGTCTATTTCTAAATGTCTGAGTACTTTTAACGTTATACTAGTTCAGGGCAAAGCCACACTTTTATACACTATATTAAAGGCATAGACCTTACTGTATTTCTATTCTAACATTGCACACACACATTTGTTGAAAAAAAGAAACATTGAAAATTCAACTGGGTGTTGCCACAGACATGACATCAAGCCATTGTGACGTTGTAGTGTATGTACGTCGTATTGTATGTACGTCACCAGCTTCTCATGGTGTTTGTAGTTATTACTAAAGAAGGGGGTTCAAAGTAAGGGCACATGACGTCATTGGCATCTTGCCAAGTCACTTTGCCAAGTCACTTTACCAAGTAATAATGTATAGGCAGTGCAGTTGATCTCACACCGTATTATGTTAGAATATACTATATATAGAGGTAGACCATATTCTATCCCTTACATAACTTTCCCATATTAATTATTTATCATAATTATTTAATGGATTATTATTTTAATAGATTTTCCTCTTTTATTTTAATGGATTTTATGGATTATTCAAGAAAAGAATAACTTGGTGGGGGATATTTGAGCTAAAATGTTTTACAAATTAAATCCGCCTGGCAGAGGAATAATATGGCATTTCATTCACAATGGGGTAATTCAATTAACTTTGGAAGTACAACATTGATAATAAATGTATGTCTAGTGAATTTCCTTTGCATTTATAACTCAAATTCTGTCCAAGAGAATCATCAAAATTTGTGACACTGATTGTATGCCTTCACACACAGACACTTGAAGTAGGCCATTATTTTGTTTTCATAAATTCTTTTTAAACAATAAAAAATATTTTTAAAAAATACTAATTTGTTTATTTTATGTAGCGATAATATATATTTTTTATTAATAAGTACACATAGACCCATTGGTGACATAATGCGATGGGTCTATTTACTTCTTTTCATTTATTTATTTATTCATTTGTTTCATAATATCACCAATAACAACAATGTTTTTAAAAAATGGCATTTAATAAAAACCATTTTTTATTAAAACAAAATATGTAATGGCCTGCTTCAAGTGTCTGGACTTCAACTAATAGTCTTCTGTTGCTCATGTACTTCTGCCATATCACTGATTAATGACGTCTTTTAACATTATACACACAATGTCTTATGCAAAAATTATTTCCTTTCCAGAAAGATTTTAACAGTCATGTGACCATATTAACAATGGTGGCCACATTTGCAGTTTTGGTAGAAAATGTTAGTGGTTTGAAAATCATGTTTATTTGATGAAAGATGAGCATGTGATAAACATGTTATACTTGTAGTGTTGAAATTACCTGGACAAATCAGTATTTATATATATGTATATGTGATTCAAATTTGTATTGTACAAATCAGAACATTCTGGCGAATAAAGATAATGTTACATGCTTGCTTTTTACTGTCTTAATTTTATCATGCCATCACCCCAACCTACATACAAGCATGTGCTCTTGCGCGCACACACACACACGCACACACACACACGCACACACACACACCACACACACACACACAAATATACACACACACACACACACATACACAAATACACACACACACCACAAACACACACACCACAAACACACACACACAAACACACTACCACACACACACACCACCACCACACACAAACACACACACAACACACAAACCCACACCTCCACACACACACCACAAACACACACACATCACAAACACCACACACACACACACAAACTCACACCACACACACACACCACAACTCACACAAACAAACATACACACCACCACAAACACACCACCACACAAACACACCACCACGACCACACACACACCACAAACGCACACACACCACATACACACCACCACTCACACAAACAAACACATACACCACCACTCACACAAACAAACACATACACACCACCACACACACACACACAGCTATGTCATGAAGTGACACACACAAACACAGGATTGGCCTGCTAAACGTGTGTGTGTGTGTCACAGGTTTTCGATATTGACCCATATTCATCAGACCATGCATATATACTGCCATTGTAATCATTTCGTTCCCGCTAATACAGAATATGGTCACCAACCATCACCTCGTTATTACACTTATACAAGGCCTGATCCTACACTGGCAATGGTGACTAATAGTATGAATCCTTAGATATGAATACTAGGTAATAGTAAGACCGGAAATTGGTCTTGTCTCGTGACTAGTGAATCCTGGCGCATCCTGGTTCCCGGTCACGTGGGCTACCACGCTGCTGCCTGGTTCCCGGTCACGTGGGCTACCGCGTTGCTGCACACTAACCCTGGCAATGGCTGTCGAATGCCGGCTTGCAATGCAGTTAAAACATGGCGACAATGAGTAGGTATTTTACCGTGTGGGCTTACTGAGAATGGTCG
>JAUTBT010070965.1:0-13701 GCA_032361225.1 Lepetodrilus schrolli
ACTCCCCAGGGAGTTGAGAAGGAAATTGAGTCTACACAGATCCAGTGACCGGGGTAATAATGTAGCGCTATGAGCTTGCTTTCGAGCGTGGATTTGGCGCAAATGTTCACATTATTATTATTATTATTATTATTATTATTATTATTATGTTAAAAACGAATGTAAATATAATAGTGATCAAGTTAAAATGAGTGTATAAATAATGGAGTAGGGATTTAATTAGATTGAACACTTAAAATTGGAGTAATAAAATGTTACTAGATATTAACAAAGTGGATTAGAAATAGAAAAGATTGACTCTGCTACACATAGTAATTAGTTCTATATTTATTAGCGATCCAGAAGAAAATGACTACGCGGATATAATTTACCAGGCACGAGTGGTCACGAATGATTATAGATTGGCCCTCTGGCGGTGTAAATGGTCGTACAGGGCAGGTAACTCGAGTAAGTTTCATGCAGTAATAGCAGTAAACATTTCTTTATTAAGTAAATCGAATATAAATAATTTTCTTATATGCAAATAAGCCTTCTGACTGGTAAGTTTTAAATATGTTTAAATTTTAATCTTAAAACTAGCTATTAATGATTAGTTGCAAATTTACTGACGACAAATGCGACGTTCGACTTTGTTATGGGTCATAGTTTTCGTGCACACCGGGCGCGCGAGCTAGGTGCGCATTTTTACGATATTGCCTCGCTTTTCTAGAAGAAATCATGGGAAGACGCAGCAGAAGGAAGATAAAGATAGTAAGTACTGATATATTTCCATAGAAATAATGTTTTCGAATACTTCTACAACCACTGTTTTTACAATACGAATTCATTGTTTACTGTTTTCGCGCAGTATCCGAGAAGGAAAATATGGGTCACTCAAATAAATAATGGCCTTTAGTCCAGACTGCGTGCTCTAGTGAATTACAATAGGCCTATGTGAACTGAATGCAGACAACTTAAAGTTTCATTTCGTATTATGTTCATCGGTATATGCCATTAAATAATTATATTACAATAAACAACTAGTGCTTTTGTGCCATCGCCTTGACGTCAGCAATGATGTTGAACTTGTTCAGTGTTCAGGCTGTTCACTGGATAATATGGCACAGGAACGCTGGATTGTGAATAATCCCGAATTATTGATCCATTTCAGTATTATTATCATTAATATGAATTAAGGCAAAGCCTTGAATGCACGAGAGGAAAGTCACATCGGATAATATTAATTATTGATTATCCAAATTATCAGTATTATGATTGTATGCACTTTTGTTCCATGTAGGGTCATGACATTAATCTGATGTAAAAGTATATTCATGCATGCTCAAAACTTTTTTTCTTTTCTTTTCGAGAGGTAGTATTTAATGAGCATGTACAAATTGGATATTTCATTTGTGAAATTTCTTGTTTATTAATATCAATATATATATGGCTAGTTTGTTGTTGCATATGGGTAAACTATGTTGTTGCATATGGGTAAACTATTCCTGCAGTGATGTAGAACAATAAATCAATTGATCCTCTATGATTGATATATCATTTTAATATAATTTCAGACCAAGCCAAAGAAACCTGAGAAGGAAGCAAAACCACGGAGTTCAAACTATAGGAACTATGACACAAAAGATGTGGAGCTGGCTTTCAAGGACGTTACTGACAAGAAGATGTCCATTCGAGCTGCAGCTGTTAAGCATGGGGTCCCTGCATCAACTCTTCGAGATCGTGTTCATGGCAGGATCAAGATGGATACCACGCAATCTGGGCCACCACCATTTATGCCTAAAGAAGATGAGAGGACATTTGTTAAGCACATGCTCATGCTGAAGGCCATTGGGTATCGCTACAGGCAGATTGACATTGCCAACGCTGCAGCTGATTATGGTCATTACTATGGGAAAAGGGATATCTCGGAGGGCCCAATGAGCCGGGGATGGATAAAGAAATTTGTCGACAGACAGAAAAAGCAGGTTACTTACCAGGAATATCACTTCAGAGCAAAGTGTCCATTCCCACCTCCTCAGATCCAGAAAAAGTACTTTGATGAACTAGAGTCCATTCTGAACACGCACAAGCTTAAGAACAGGCCACATCTGATTTACAGTTTGTCTGAAACTACTTTGGATGCTGACCCGGATGGCGATCATGATCCTGAGGCAACTCTATTCAGCTGCGTCAACGCCTTGGGTGTGAAACTTCCTCCTTTCTTCATCTTCAATGGCAAGAAGCCCAATGCCAAGTTGACTCGAGGAGGCCCAGATGGACTGGGGGCAGTCATGTCAGAAACTGGTGGTCCCAACAGCAGAATCATGCAGCACTATCTGAAAGATCACTTCTTGAAGAACCTTGAAGCTGAGGAAGAGGATGAAAACACTCATGTCCTGTTGCTGTATGACGGTCATAAGTCACGGATCCTATTTCCAGTCATCAAATGGGCTCTGGAGCACAAGATCATCTTGTTTGTTATACCACCGCACTGCACAATCACTGTGGAGCCGTGTCAGGTTGCCAACTTCAATCCAATGGAGAGATGCTTCCAGAAGGAATGTGTATCATTTGCCAAGAAGCATGAAGGCAAGGCAATTGATAAGTACAATGTTTGCAGGACTGCCAGTAAGGCTCACGACAAGGTCTTCACTCCTAATTCCATCATGACATGTTTCCATGATTCAGGAGTGTATCCCCTAAAGTCAAAAGTCTTCCAAAAGGCACCAGAACCTCTACCCAATCAGATTCCACAGATGAACCGGAAAAGGAGAAGGCCACATGCCCCAGTGGCTCGGAAGGGGTTCTTCAAGGCTCGAGCTGCGGGGAAGCATTATCAACCCAAGAGGATGAAAACAGATGCTGACTCTGACAGCACTGATGATGCGATGAGCGACCTATACACCGACTCCGAGGACGATGCAGAGATCGCATTGGACCACTCCACCACCACCCAGGACCACAGCTATGGAACAAACAGCAGTACATTGGAGGAAGGTGTCACCTCTGACAACGAAGTCGGGGTGACCCGAGTCATTGAAGAGACAACGGTACACGCATCAGACAAGTGGACAGTGAACGTTGTGCAGAATGATAGGGAGAGTGCCGCCCTGGCTGCCGAAACCATCGTCGTCAAGCATGAAAGTGTGGCTGTTGATGACGGTTCTGCCGAAGTCGTCCTCAGTGAACTTGCACAAGACATCTACGTGCAGACAGGCGAAAACGAGGGACGAGTTTCATCCAACGTCACTGTGAGCACGGCAGGGCTGAGTGACACAAGCGTGAAAACTGAAACTGTTGAAGCCGCCACAGACACCATGGAGCTGAATGAAGTGGCGGTCAAACCTGAGATAACTCTGGAAGACAGTATTCCTGAAAGCACTGTGGCAAGTGCTCAGACAGTGGGACCTATAAAGCCCACCATTTCTGAAACTTCTGTCGGGATGTCTGGTGAAATATCGTCAATTGATGACATGACCGAGTACGTGAAGTCAAATGGAGGTAATACTACTCAGTTCTTGTTGATACGGCCCAAGGCAGAGCCTGGTGCACCAGAGGTCTCGGAGAAGGGCGGAAGGCTGATTCCTTTGGTGTCGTCCACACCTTCTGATGACAAGAACCTGGTTATCAAAGTGATTGAACTCAGTCAGGACATGTATGACAAGGTGATGGAAGGAGGAGAGGTAGTCATCAGGGAAGCCAATTCTGTTGACTGATACCTTTGGTGGCGTCCACACTTCACGATAACAACACTCCTGGGTCCAGTTGCACGACGCTCTTGTACGCTACAATAGTTGTAGGGACATACAACTGCCGTTACAATAGTTGTAGCGCTGTCTTATTCAGATAGCCTACAAGAGCTTGGTGCAACCCAATTCCAATTGAAGAAGACTCTACCATTGGACTTACAACTATTGTAGCGCTACAAGAGTGTAATGCAACTGGATCCTGGTTATCAAAATGATTGATTAGGATATGTCTGATGTGATGGAAGGAAGGAAGATAGTAAACATGGTCAACAAGGAAGCCAATTCAGAACATGACTAGCCACAATCATGTGAATGGACATCATAGGGCCAAACTGCGAGTACATCATGAAGAACACAAGTACTGTGCTCTTGATGAAGAGGCTTTGTGATTGAATATAAATCGGTATGCTAACCTTCTCCCTGCTGAAGGCAACCAAATATGCATTGCATTATCCAGCAGGAGAAGGTTAACTTTGAGTAGTTGACCTGTTAACCATGAGTAGTTAGCCTGTGCTGTCAATTATATCCTTGTATAATTATACCATGTATATTTAAAGTTTATATAAATTAATTCAATACATGTAACTTGTTACCAGTAAGCATGAAGTCATGAAATTCCAAGATCATAATCGTCTAGCTTTGCACATTTTAAAATGTCTTTAATTTGTAAAGAAATGTTATGCCAGTATCAATAATTATTTATTACAATTATTTTAAGGAATAAATCCATCATACTTTGTGTTTCTACTGCTGGTCTGTCAATTTTATGATGCTGGATTTCTCAATAGACACATTATAAAGATTCCTTTTGGTTTATTGCTTCTATGTTATGTTTGACATGTCATCTACACAGGTCAACATTGTTTTTTATTATATTTTATCACCCATGTTTCATGGTAAAGTAAAGTTCATGACCGTGGCACGAAATTTCGTCAACAATTATTTTGTGCTAACTCAGTGCCAATACACAGATTAAAGATTTACATGGAAATGTTTGACTAAATGTAGCATGTATAGTCTGTTTTGAGACTGGCGCTGGCACACACGTTTGCATACAATAGTGCTCCCTCTGCATGTCTGTACATTCTTGCACCCTGTTCATAGTTTCGTAGCACAGTACAATATAGTTAATTAATACTAGTAGTTAAATGTTTCCAATAATTATCATGAATATTCTGAATTTGTTACTCTTTGCAAATTGACATTTTGCCGTAATCAGATTGATTGATATGCAACTTGGCAATGCATATTAAATTGTGCGATATCTCGGCGATTCAGACTTGTTTTTCCACAGCCATGAGAATGATGAGGTGTATATTTGACCTTTCAACTTTAGTGTTCCAGAAACGTAGGTGATTGGGTTCATATTTGCACAGTATTTCAGCAGTATTGAGGTGATCAGTTTAATGGTTGAGAAGAACCCACAACAACTATGTGTTACAGTAAGACTCCTGAGCCAGGACTGATGCAGATATAAGCCAAGATGTATCAACTCCTATGTAAACATTGCTTCCAAATACTTACTACGTGTGAACTTCATCTCGAACACAGAGCCTTCAGCTGTGAATGTATTGTGTTCATTTGTTGAATTATCACTTTGATGGTATAATCATCATTGCCTTTTGTACAAAATAAAATTGCAAATTAAAATCTTTATCCTCTTTAATTAATTAATTATTATGATATATTCATTTTTGGAGGATATTTAAAAATAATCACCAGGAAATCTGTTGTACACAAACACTATTGACTATATCAATAATTCATACAGAACACCAGAACAAATGTAATCATGGTCATATCAATATTTTGTTATGGGATAGCAAATATGAGTATTGGAACTGGTCGAATCACGAGTTTAATATTTAATGTTTTGAAAAGGATATTTAATACAGAATATTCTTAGGCAATCCCCATTTCATTTCAACATAATTAACTGTACTGTTCCTTTGTGTGTTCACCTTTACTAGTTATAAAAATACTGTAAATCTGGTATCATTCGCATGTCTAATTTTCACAAAATTCACTATCTGTATTTGATCGTGAATTTAAGAAACACGTATTGATAATATACTAGTTTAAAATTACGAGCCGCTAAGTAAAACCGTTTTACAGTCTGGTAAATACACTACAGCAGGGCATAGTGGAGTAGTACACATACTAGTATGTTTTTATAACTGGGAAAACAAATTTCAGTACAAAACTTGTACACATCTATCTGGGCTATCCCAGCTGCGTTAAATAGAGTAACTGAGGTACCTTAACTTTACCCTTTTACATGTCATCGAATATTGAAGGTTACCTTGGAAATAAGCCATTTGTTGTAAAGTATGTGGATGATTTGTGTTGCTCCTCTTTTTATAATATTTTGACTATTATGTCTGGATGAGAAACTATCATTGACTTAAATTACAGCCATAGTTTATCATCTGTTCAAAAACAACCAAAATTGCCTGTAGCTTGCATTCGTACGTATTGTTCAGAATTTTGCATTAAAAGCCACTGCAGTGTAATTCATACCCAGGCAAATCCAGTCAATACCATCACTATCAAATGGATTTACAATCTAAAAAATATAATGTTCTAATGCCAATTATGTTGTCATGATAGGTGCATTAGGTACCCATGCTGCAAGCAGTGGCAATACCCAATAGACCTCACAAACCAACATGACAAGCCTCACCAGGAAGGTCTTGCAGACATTTTACCTTCATCACACCCAAAAATCCCTGACAGCTGCATGGTGGAGACATCTTCACACCAGCAAGACCAGGAGCAGAGATGAGGCTACCTACAACACTGGGAAGCAGCTTCAGAAGAGGTCCTCCCAGTACTTTGATGACCTTGCCCAGAGAAAGGAGAACAACAAGCGTTCCTTTGAGGCAGCCGTGGACGTCTACCTGGCCAAAGAAGACCTATACCGGCGCGGCCACATCGAGTTCATCTACTCGGCACTGGAACGGCTAAAGCTGTTCAAGGCAGCAGATGACCTGGATGTGTACAAGAAGCTGCTGGAGGTCTTCCCCAAGGGCAAGATGATTCCTAGAAGTGTCTGGCAGGTGGAGTTCATGCACTTCCCCAGACAGCAGCAGTGTGCCATTGACATCATGGATGAAATGGAGAATAATGGTAACTAAGACTTGCTCAGTATCAGCATTTCTGTGCATATTCTTGTGTTCCTGTTCTTGTTTTATTTTATTTTTACGTTTCTTAAAACAGTGAATTTTAGCCTTATTTGGCACACGTTTTATGTTTCTTTTCAATTTTCTTTTCAATTTTACGTCGTCATGTATGGGTGAAAGATTCCCGCTGTGACGTAAAACAATAATTCACTCAATTTTACAAGTTACACATTCGTCATTGTTTATAAGTTACACATTCATAGCACTTTCTGTTCTATGATTTATTTGGGTCCAGTAGAATAAGGCCTATATACATGATTTCCTGTCCTGTTGGAGTAAACTTTCTATAGCTGTACGTTATATATGGGAAATATCGCATTTCAACGCTCAAACATTGTGGGAGATCACGACAAATCTTATTGTAATATAACATCACCACAGGTGTCATACCAGACCACGAATTTGGCTCCATCCTGAAGTCCAGATTTGGCCCCAACGCTCACGCCTTTAGGAAGTATCGACGTATGATGTATTGGATGCCAAAGTTCAAGAATGCTAACCCATATCCTGTCCCCAAGAACCTCCCTGATGACCCCAGTCTTCTGGCTGTGCTGGCACTCAAGAGGATGTCTGTGGACAAGGAGAACTTCATTGATGTCTGGAAGGTCTGCATCTACTGTCTTCAGTGTATGTAGTCCTTGTCAAAGACGTTTCGTGGCCATTTTTTCGATTTTTAATGATTTGTTTTACTTTTTTTTTTAAATTGCTACTTCACCTTCAACATTGCACATTTTTCAAAATATATAAATACAAATCTTTAAAAATCGAAAAGATTGCCAAGAAACGTCTTTGACAAGGACAACAGTGTAGGGTGTGATGGGTTACGAAGTATGACAGGCTCTCGCACCAACGATCTTGCAGGGATCTCAAATTCATGAGAGGTTTGAATACCTGAGGGTGAGGGTGGAGGGTGAGGGTGGGACCTGAGGGTGAGGAGTGGGAAGGAATATGGAAACAACTACAAGCCTGTTTGTTTTGTAATTGTTAATCTAGGCAGTCTTTATGAAATTTACACATTTTAAGCAAAGATGGATCACCTCAAACAGCATGTTCAACATTATAGGAAGAATTCATTCTAATTTCATTGTTTGTCTTTGCAGCAACATTATAAGTGCCACCTTTCTGGATACCATAAATCGTCGCGTATGGGTGATATATTCCCGTTGCGATGTAAAGCACTAATTCATTAATTCATCATCACACTCTTAGTTACAAGTTTTCTTCAGTTAGTGAAACAATAATTAGTAGATGTATTCAAGTTAAGTAACAATATTCATTCACTATCCAAAGTTACAGCATAGCCTATTGGCAAGCCAAATAAATGTCTGACACAACTTAATAGTTTTATTTTAATTCATTTCGTGATTTTAGTTTTAATTTGTGTTGCAGACAGCACAGGTTGAGACGGACGCTTTAGAGGACACGTTCATCGCGTCAGCCCAGAGTCCTGCCCAGCGAGACCTGATAGCACAGCGCCCTCTGGATACGCCCTTGTTTGTGGAAGGAGGCTACACGGTATGGCTGAGAGACAAAAGCCAGACGTACTTCGTCCTGAGAGACGACCCTTTGCCAGAGAGGATGGCACCCGAAGTGAAGAAAGAGAATGAAGGTAATTGGCATTAATGACTATTTAGGGTTACATTTCCTGTACAGGAACTATTAAGATATTTTGTTGTAAATTTTATATTGAGTTCATTATATTTTAAGGCAGTATTTATCATTGAATATAACACACTATGCAGGATAATTGCAGGTACCTTTCCAACGCAATCATGATAGAATGCGCTGTCTGTACAGTGGCAATGCATTTATCATCCTTAGTCTGCAGTGTTACTGCAACATTCAGCACTATGGATGTTGCAAGTTTCCTCCTTCCCTAAACTGACCAGCCATGATATAAGTGAAATAATCTTGAAAGTGGCCTCAATTAAATTTATATTTTTAAAATTCATATAAGAACTTTATACGATGAGCAGTTCTTATCCTTTATCATTGTCACCACTCATGGGCAGATCCATGAAATGGTATACCAGTACCCCCACCCCCCACCTACACACAAGTTTTCTCTTTTCTACTGTCATTTTCCTCTTTACCCCATCCAACCCCATTTATATATTGAGTAGTACATATAAACTTTCATTGTAATATCCAGATATTTATTCTCTTATACACAGAACTGTTCGAATGGAAAGTGTACGACAGTGAGGAGAGGACCGACATCGTCCCAGCCTGGGGAATTCACGAGCAGGACGACGGGACGGTCCTGGGGATGGCCATAACCGGGACCAGTAGTAAGGACTCTCTGGTAACGTGGATCCGGTACCTCCAACGCACCAACCCTCGGCTGGAACACATCCCCGTGGTGTTCTCACTCAGGACTCCACAGTCTGAGGTGCAGCTCCTGGACGAGGAAGGAAAGGAGTTGGTGCAGAAGAAGTCTTAGAGGATGTGGAGTGTTTTTAATAACAAGTACCGGTGGATGAGTAAACTGTTGTACAAATGGTGTTCTCACTCCAGTCAGGTGCATCTTCTGGACACGGAGGGAAAGGAGGTTGTTGGTTGTTTTAAGTAGATACATGTACAGCTATACCAGTGGTGTTTTCACTCGGCAATCCTGAGGCTGAGGTGCTGCTTGTGGACAAAAATGATGTGGTACACAAGACATAGTGATAGTGACTGTTTCATTGGAGAGTGAACTGCTGTTAGTTGTGTGTCATTGGGCTTTGAACAGAAGCATGGTATTGAATATGATTGTCTAATATCTAGATAGGGAGATTCTGAGGTATAATTTCATAGACCATGCATACGGTTTGATGTGAACTGTTCACATATTTAACATTCGGGGCATCATTTCATGAAGCTGTAATATCTCTTACAAGACCACAAATACTCTGATAGCAGTCTCATAACAACGACCACAAGTCCTCTCACAAGTCTCGTGGTACCTTAACTTTACGAGAGCTTCATGAAACGAGACCCAGATGGCTAAATGTAGAACAAGTGTCAAAGCATTGGAAAGTGATCATATATTGTAATCAAGGAACAACTGTTTAATTATTTTATTAAGATTTGTAGTCGTGTCAACCAATTAATATAATATGTGAAGTATGCACCTGCCCACACTATTATTCTATCAATCTTTGTTGCCACTTAAATTATTGTATTAAACATTTTGGACATAGTGTAATGTAGAAAAAAAGTGTACTGAAGTGTGTGTATATCAGTCTGTGAAAGGATATGTTGCCAGTTGCAATCGTAGGCTACCTGGTATCTTTTCAACAGTAGAGGACTGGACATGAACCAAATGTATGAAGAGGGTTATTCAAAGTGGGTTATACCCTACATCTGGTTGTAATAGACCTTGACACACATGCTGGACTGTCAATGAGATTGCCCGTCACCTGCTGCGGCTCAATGGAGCTTGGCATGACTCCATAATGATTACTTTTTTTCAGATGTAATCATGGAATGGAGCAATTATCTCCCTTGGTTACTCAGTTATGAAATAATAATGCTGTGATATTGTTGAATTAATTTGGACATTGGCTCCAGCTGTCCAGTTACTGAAATACTGTGGATTGATATCACCCAGTCCCGGTACATTTTTCTATTGGTAAAAACCTAAATGTGTCATGTTGTAAAGCAAGGACAATGCAGTAATCTATTCACTGCGTATTTCATCATGTATGGGTGAAAGATTCCCGCTGTGACGTAAAGCACTAATTCAATCAATCAAATACTTTGCGTACTACATTTGTGAAAAGATAAAAATTCTTATCTATCATTGCATGTGCCATAGCACACCATCCTGACAAGTTTCACAGTTCTAAAGTTTTTGAAATTCATCTGGGAAATGCAACAACAAACTAAATAATATATATTATCACAATAATTTATTCCATCACAGACAAACATGTATCTACATACCTACAAGACATGGGCAAAACAGTATCTACATACCTACTAGACAAGACATGGGCAAACACAATATCTACATACATACTGCATAAGACATGTACATATATGTAATAAGTTAGCATGATTATGTTCACAATAACAATTACTCAATAGTTGCTGCCACATGAAGCACATGCGATATAAACTGAAATCACCATATAAACCAAATGTTTCTACATATACTGTAAATCATGAAATTAATGCGTCACTAATTTAATGCGACCTCAAGCTTTTAGACATAAATGCGACAACAATTAAATGCGATCGACCATGTATTTCCCCGAACCTACCTTTCATTATTTTACATAATGCGTAGGAATTGAATGCGGCCATACACCAATCGCATTAATTTCCTGATTTACAGTATACAGTGAACCCCCGACAAAACACCCGCAGACGTGCGCTATGAACAACTGTAACACTTGGCCCTGTTTATCGCCGGGTAGTGATACTGCTTCATGATCTCTCCATATAACGCTATATGCAATATCGCGCGGGGTACTTCATAGACCCATAAAGTAGCGGTATACTGAGGGTTCACTGTACATAATTAATGACATAAATACATTCTCAACATTTAAAAAAATAAATAATAATCCACAACATTGGGCACCATGAATGGGATATTATTTTTAATAATTGTGACAGAGACTTATTTATTCACAAATTTCATGTATACCAACCCTCTTTAGACTATCACAGACTAAATAACACTGTCATCATGATCAATATTCAATCATTCAGACACATGAAACTACATGTATTCAAATACAAACAAACAGTTCCATACACAATCGTTCATCAGAGTTGAAAACAGTACGGCACTTTTTCCAAGTGTCAAATTTCATCACAATGATCACAGATGCATCAATTACTCGTACAAATTTACATGACTCCTACAATTTTTACAAGAGTTTTAATCCCAGATATAACCCCCGATAAGCTGGTACTATTTTCCAGATACATAAGTTGATGACCTACTACTAGTATTGCATATACACAGTTATAGCAACTGCTAATTTCAGAAGTCGCCCATATGCACCGACTCATGAAATATTTTACAACGGGAGCGTGAAGACACTACCAAGCTGTACGATGAGAACTGCCAGGGGCGTAGCTTCCTATAGGCCGTGTAGGCTACGGCCTACACATTTTCCAAAAGTTTTAAACACAGTAACACATCCAACAACCCCCAGACCCCCCCTAGCATTGATGATTCGACCTACACATTAATTTAAACCAAGCTACGCCCCTGGCTATGGTCGTTTCAGTACTCGTATCATAACACATCAAGTTTGGTATCAAGACATTCAATAATGAGATATTATTTTTTTCAGATCTGAACAAGTACATATCCGATTCAACATGAATGTTGGCAAGACAGATTTATGTTCACAGGATAAACATCTGGATATTATTTGGTATCCCATTAGATCTATGGTAAACCAGAATAGACGGCACAGGTCTATACCATTTGAACATCTCATATTTTCAGTTCAACGTAATTGTAGTAGGTATCATGCCATGAGATTCACAGACCTGATATTTACAGAGATGTGTAGAACACAGACAAGAACGGAGAGTATACTCTTCAATTAGTACTCATGAGATCAATAGTGTCATTCTTTTTTCACTTTTTCGGACATCCACATTTTCTTGATGCTCTTCCAAATATGCCAGTCAATGAAATTTTGACAGTAGGGGGAAATCGGTGATCTACTAGTTGATATGACTGAATAGAAATTTGCAAGCCTAGGATATATCTGCTTTCACACCCAGTTTGGCGACAACATTTAAAAATCTTTGGTATCATTTAGAGCAAGTATCATGTTAATGTGACAAATTAAATAACTGAAAAATAAATATTTGAACAATTTATCCAAATTCAAACATGATTATCTCTACTTCCTATAGACAGAGTATACCGGTAATGAAAGACATTGAGACAAACCCTTGCTTCAAAGTGCCATTTCATTGAAAGGAAGTTATTGAGTTTCATTTGATGCCATAACTATAACACAATTCTGGATTATTTGCAAGAAAGCAGATAAAATATAACTTCTTTAACAATGGATAATCTCTGATTGTCACGAAAATGACCAATGAAATCTTTAATCCTGGACATCACCAAATGTAGTATGGACTGATAGAATCCAACAACACCTCTTGAATATATTTATATATAGTCTATGGTTAGCCCACCACAATGTGGCTCATGAATTGGATCAATTTTCAGTTGGCTATTGCTTCCTTTATGTCGTCAGTCCCCAGCCTGCACTCATAGGCTCGGAGTCCTCAGCCTGCACTCATAGGCTCGGAGTCCCCAGCCTGCACTCACAGGCTCGGAGTCCCCAGCCTGCACTCACAGGCTCAGAGTCCCCAGCCTGCACTCACGGGCTCGGGTCCAATTGTAGAGAGACATCCACACAGAGGACTGGATCCTAAGATGTCTTCAGCTGGCAGAGTATGGAGTGTGTGTACCAGCAATAGCTACAAGTAGGGGATGATCACTCCGGTCAAACCTGCAATAGAATGAATACAACTGCCCTCAAACACAATTCAGAAACATTTAATAATATTACAGTATGACCTAAGCTCATCAATTATCCCATGTACCTTCTTCTGTCATGAATTACTCCAGGTACCATTCGGGGCAGGTGGTAGAACAGTTGGACTTCGGAGCAAAAGGTTCCAGGTTCAAATCCCGGCATCAATGTTCGTGAAAGTTGCCTTTCTGACACCATATTGATAGGATATGATATCTGTAGAGTGGCAATGCAGTTATCATCCTTGGTCTTGTCAGTACCAGCCGGTGCTCGCAGGTTTACTGCAAC